>JASAND010006506.1:0-43673 GCA_030248195.1 Trissonchulus latispiculum
CGCAACGTCTGCCGACCCTCTACAAATACCGACAAGCAAATATATGTGCAATAAACACGTACGCGTGTATGGACAAACTCCCTACTTTTGGGTTCTGATACAATGTAATCAAAATGCAGAGCTAGAACTAAAACTGCACCCAAGTAGATTAAAAATTTCAGTTCTCTCTTAAAAAGCTTTAAATAGGTTTCAAAACATTGGCGCACCCAGGATTTCGAGACGGGAGGTGCGGCCTCAGAAGTTGGGCTTTTCTTAGTGGGCGGCCCCCGACTTTTTGGCATCCCCCCACTCACCACTAAGGTGCCCAGAATATACCAAATTTTAAGAATTCTTGGTCAAAATTTTCAAACATTTTCCGGCTTCGCCGGAACTCGCTTGGTCAAAAATCGTCTATTTTTGGTGCCAAAACTTGCAATTTTTGAGCAGTTTAAGCTTAGTTATAGCAGTAATATGTAGAAAACAGGCTTTTTATACTGTATTTTTTTTGGCATTTTCAGCCAATTTTCACCCCCCCCCCCGGGGGGGGGTGGAGTCCAAAGTTTTCTAAAATCGCTTGGTAGTAAAAATAGCCTTCTCTATACTAGTTAGTTGGGCTGGGTTTTTTTAGGCAAAAATAAGTGGGGGGGGGGGGGGGGCCGGTAAAATTGGCTGAAAATGCCAAAAATACAGTATAAAAAGCCTGTTTTCTACATATTACTGCTATAACTAAGCTTAAACTGCTCAAAAATTAAAGTTTTGGCACCAAAATAGACGATTTTTGACCAAGAAATTCCGGCGAAGCCGGAAAATGTTTGAAAATTTTGACCAAGAATTCTTAAAATTTGGTATATTCTGGGCACCTTATGGTGAGTGGGGGGATGCCAAAAAGTCGGGGGGGGCCCGCCCACTAAGAAAAGCCCAACTTGAGGCCGCACCTCCCGTCTCGAAATCCTGGGTGCGCCAATGTTTTGAACCTATTTAAAGCTTTTAAGAGAGAACTGAAATTTTAATCTACTTGGGTGCAGTTTAGTCTAGCTCTGCATTTTGATTACATTGTATCAGAACCTAAAAGTAGGGAGCTTTCCATACACGCGTACGTGTTTATACACATATATTTATTATTTGTATTTGTAGAGGGTCGGCAGACGTTGCGAACGTGGCGAGAGGACAACGTTCGGAGATCTGAGGAGATAGTGGAGATCTGGGAACACGTGATCAGTCGGAAGCCCACCTCGCTTGGAGACGAATGTAAGAGATATATATGTGCGTTTTTAAATAATTGCAAACAGCAGTACGGTGCTATTTAAACATTATATGGAGAGACCAGGGGCGCACCCAGGATTTTAAAAAGGGGGGGGGGGGTTCGAGCCGAAAAAATTTTTGCTTTCGCCAATTCTCTTACGGTGGGGTTGGGTGGGTGGTGTGGCGGTCACGAATTTGCAACAGTTCCGTGTTGCCGCAGCAACAGTGATGAAATTTGGGAGTTGTCAGTAGCCCTCTCCGGGGGTCGAGTAGCCCCCGAAAAGTCGAAAAATTTTTGAAATTATGAAAAAATCCGTAGTGGAAACCTTTAAAAAGATTTTAATAAAAGTTGAGAAATTTTTTTTGAAAAGATTTGAATAAAAAGCTGTGCAGGCGAAACGATTTAAAAAAACTTGAGCTTGAAAAGCGAAAATTTTTAATATTTTTTAGTTTTATGCACTGGTAGCTCCAAAATTTGCTTTAGATGTTAGAAAATATTCGTTTGCTTGTAGAGTTGTAGGACCTTGGAATGCACCAGGGTTTTTTTGTGCATTTTACTGTGCATATGCACACTTTTTTCCAAAATGCACACTCGAATTTAAAAATGCACACATAAATGCACAGTCAAATTTTGCTTCCGCTAACCACAAAATGCTCTAAAAAATTTCCAAAGGGCTTTAAATTTTAAAAAAAGCTCTAGCTTTTAGCTGGGGGCTGCCGCCCCCAGACCCCCGCTTTTTCGTACGTACTATTTTTCGGTCAAGGCAACGTCACAACAACCTTTCTTTGTTTTATTCTTCCTCACTAAAGCCACTAATTATTGAAATATTTCTGCTTTAGATTGTTAAGTATATAATTTATACTAGTGTGCATTCCTTCATCGTCAAAAATAAAAGGCTGGATTAAGCCAATTTTTCTCAAAGCATTTCTTTACATTTTCTTCCTCTACAACGGTTCGACGTGTGCAATGCTAGCTCTCTTATTGCCGTTTGTTAATCTGTTAAAATGGTAAGAAATTGTTCATAAAAATTTCTTTCGTGTTCAAAATTCCAAAAAATTCCCAACTTCTGGGGAACTCCGCCCAGACCTCCCCGGCGTCGACTTTCAATCTAATTTCTGCATTATATATATACGTTAGATATATATATTAAATGGTCACCGCAGAACAGGGCTGAATTACACCAATACGTAATTTCAGCTCGGATTTTATCGTTACTTTGAAGAAATTCTTGAATTATATAAGTAAATTTGGCAGCAAATTGACAATCCTATGTTGATTTTATGTTATTCAAAATTTTGCGCTTAATAGGTTCACAGCATTGCAGATGTCAAAACCCGACACCTATGTACGTTAGTTTGTATAGTTCTGCATTTGCCTAAATATCAGTATATATACGTGTGCTAACCAGTTAAGATTTAAAATCGTCATCAAAACATCAACTAAAGCGTGGATTTCCAGTTGAAGTCAAAAATGCGTAGAACACAAAATTACGGCCAAAAATGTATATTATAGTTCAAAATAAGCAATTTTTTAAAAATGCACACACTTTTTCCAAAATGCACACTATTTTTTAAAAATGCACAAAAAATGCACACTTGTCCGCAACCAAAAAAAACCCTGGAATGCACTCCCTGAAAGTGTTGTCCTTAGTAAGGATGTAACTGTTTTCAAAACTTCTCTACTCGAATGTAAAACTTTGTTGTCTAGGTTTTTGAAAGTTTATGTCTGATATTATATTCTCAATAGTTAAATTTTTTTTTTTTAGAATCCTGCTTGTTAATTTAGATGATCGTATATATATATATATATATATATATATATATATATTAGGGATCGACCGGAATTCCGGTTCCGGTTCCGGTTCCGGTACTTTTTTGTTCCGGTTCCGGTTCCGGTTCCGGTTTTTCAAAACGTACCGGAACCGGAACCAATTTTAGCCTATTATCAAAAGCAAAATGTTATTAAAATTTTCAAAACTTTTATCAAAATTCTTTAAAACTTTTTGAAAAACTGCAATTCTCTTATAACCAGAATATGATTTATTCAAAAATTTTCGCCTGCGGCGCTATTGCATTACTTAGATTGTTTCGAATTTGTAATGATGTCTAATGTATCGTTGTTATGAATATTAATATATTATAAAACAAAAATAATATATACTTAATAACTCAGATTAGATAGCACAAGACCGCCGAAACTTTTAAATTTAAGTAGTGCTAAGATACCTAATGCTGAATTGAAATTATTGAAGCCTTACCGTCGACCTATGCTATTTCAAAATTATAGAGTGCGCTGTTGTATAATCAGGGCAGTTTTATTTTTAATCACTTTACAATTTACAATACAATACAATTTAATCTTTTTAATTGTTTAAATCGAGACTGGACTTTAAATACTGACTACGTAAGTTTATTGCTCTTTGTTTAGTAATTAATCCAGTGCGCAGAACAACAGAATTACTAAAATATTATGGATGGAACAAATAGCAATGGTTTTTAAAAAATATTTTGGTCATTTAAAATTTAAAAATCCTGATGAAGCTAGCCAAAAAAAAAGAAATTTTGTTCATTTCAAGTTGGAGAAATTGTGCATGAGATAGATGTAGATATGATAGATAGATAGATAGATATACAGAGAGAATAAAAGTAATCTAAAATGGTAATAGATATTTTTTGTTTTCTAAAAATGTAAATGGCATTATTATATATTTTTTATTTTGCGTTTTGAAAATGCTGCAACTTTTCCGCTTCTATTAAAGTTAAATGAACTTTTTGATTATGACTAGAAATTATCAGACAAGCCAGATAAAAACTAAACATGTTTCTGACTTATTTTGCGAAAGCTGTAAGAACAGTTTAATTGAACATTCAGCTAACTATATATATAATTAAGAAATTAAATTTTATTTGCCAGTAAATCTTCTTTAAAAGTCAACTTGCATGCATGTAAAAATATAGATGCCGTTTATTCATCGAAAATGTGCTCGAATAATATAAATATAGCATATTCATTACCATGTATAATTAATTTAAAATTTTAATTTTAAAACTATATATAATGTAGCAAAGTTTGACTATGCTATAAGACAAAAATCTCTTAATAAATTGCAAATTTCATGTTTCTGCATTGAAAAATAACTATATAAAATATAAAGCAAGCGTTATTACAATGTTCTAGTAACGATAAAAAAGCGAAAAATTGTGCAAAAATTGTCCAAAACGTCAGAAAAAATTTTCGATTTTTGTAGTGTTAAAGAGCTGGTTCCGGTTCCGGTTCCGGTTCCGGTTCCGGTTTTTTAAAGCCAATTCCGGTTCCGGTTCCGGTTCCGGTTTTTTGGAGTTCCGGTCGATCCCTAATATATATATATACATATATATATATACATGGGCGTAGATAAGGGGGCGCCCGGGGGGGGGCCCCCCCCCCGAAGCACCTTTGCCCCCCTTGAAATTTTGCTAGAGCAAAAATTTTTGAGCTCGAGCGCAGCGCGAGCTTAGCATATTGCGCCAGTTTTGTCGGGAAAAGTAGTCTGAAAAATAGGTTTTGACCTTTAATTTTTCAAAAAATCGATAGCTCGAAGCCAAACTAGAAGAAAATGTCGTGCGAAAGTTACCGGGAATATGGGTTTAAAACGTAATATTTCTAAAAATTTTATACTGGGGGCTGAGCCCCTATAGTCCCGCTTGTCTGCATTCTTACTCATACGTATTACGAATTGCTAGCTATAACAAGTATTATGCATTATGTATATTGATTATTTGATTTCCCTGAAATAAGATTTCCTGTCTTTTGTCTTGCAGATGTGGCAATTGAAAAAAATTAACCTGTAATTTATTCCGAAAATGACTAAACCTATAGCTCATAGCTTAACAAAGAAAGTGCTCTAAATTAATTCCTGAGACTCTAGAATTGAAAAATTCTGCAACTTCTGGGGGGCTCCGCCCCCCAGACACCCCCCACGGATGTTATTCCTTCGCGACATTTGGGTTCGCCACAGCCATTCCACGCGTGCATTACCAGCTCATAGTATTTGCTGATCTGAAATAAAACAGCAAGAACGTGCTTAGAAAAAAAATTGCTTTCATGTCTAAAATATAAAAAATTCTCAACTTCTGGGGATTCAAAGGCAAGGTTCGGCTTAAATCATGGTTTTAAATCATCCCCCCAAAACTACCCCCCCCCCCCCAACAGTGGGTGCCCCCTTTGGTACCAAATTTTGCCCTGGTAAACTCGATCAGAATGCCAACTTTTCAAAAATTTTCCGGCGAAACAACTTTTGTTCTTTTCAACACTAAATCTGCTTATTTTTCCGATAAAAATCTACTTCTACAGTGCATGCTACATAGAAAGGTAGGGCTATTTTTAGCATATTTTTCGAAAACTTTTGGCCCCCCAAACATTCCTTGCCCCTCGGACTTTTTTGGGGAGGGGAGGGGGGGAGAAACAGCCCCCCCCCCCCCCCAGAGAAAATTCCTAGAATCAGCCCGGATTACTATAATATTTTTATGGAACAGGGGTCTTCAATTTGGTGCGGTTAAACCTCCGTCAGTAAAAATGAGCCAGCTCCATATTGTTTTGCATTATTGTTTTAGTATGGATGGTATACGAGCAAGTTTTCATTGCTGCTCTAGATTGTGCTCGCTTAGATGTGGCCCAGGTAAATATTAACTATACATGATTTTTGTCCACGTACGAGTTAGCATAAACGTTTGTATAGGTCATTCAATTTAATTGAAAAGATTTTTTATAGTGTGGGGAGAGGACAGGGTTTGTCCTCCTAAGGTGTTTTCCCTATTACACGTGGGTGTATGCAAGATTTTTCTCCAGATTAAATGTGGTGTTTGTTCAGGGGTTTCATCTTTCAGTTATAGAAGTTTTGTGTTCAGAACTTTGAGAACGTTGAAACCTATCGCTTATAGTACAAATAAAGGCGGCGCTCTCGTTTTGTCCAGTGATGGATTTGTTTTTGTATTTGTTGTGTGAGGTTTAGGAATGCATTCAGGCACTGCACCATCAGTTTCCAAAGAGTCATCGTGTCCTCAAACTGGAGGCTATCCGGTTGGAAGCCATTGGAAAGTGAGCCACATTTTGTCAACCAAACTTAATCCGCTACCGGTTTCGAGGCTGACTTCACGATTTAAACAAATTAACAATTATATAGTGCAGTATGTAGGTAACAGTTTTTCTGCAGCATCAGCGCAGCAAGTGTCGATATTGGGATATTAGGTTTTGTTTTTCCATGAGATATGCAGGTGCAACGCCATTATTTGTGACGGACATTGATTAGTTATTACCGTATGATTTGTTTCATTCAATTGTCAGTTTTGTTTTCAGATATGGTGAAGCTTTGAAAATCTATGATTCATTAATAAAGAAGGATAGCTCCAATGCTGTACGTTTTATTACGGCGACCTGTAACCTGGCGCTTTAAAGGTGGTGATTCCTTTGGCAGGCGTCATATTTAAATCTTCACTCTTCATTGAGTAGCTGGAGTTATAGGAAGCAGGTTTTTCAAATGGGACCTGCGGTTTTCGGGGTCTTTCTAACTAAAGGTATTTTCTAAACTGAAATAACAGAGGAGTAGCGGCGGTAGAACGACGAAGTTCTTTAAAGACTTACAAAAATTTACCTTGGTTGAGAAAATAAACTGCAAACCATATTGTAATTAATAGAGTTATGCAATAATCATGGAACTTATGAAGCTAAAATTTTAAAAGCTAAACAATAATTTGCCAGAGACTGACAGATTCAAATAACCTCAAGCTGCGAAAGTGCTCAAGACGAATGTTGAATGTAGAAAAAAGCAAATTAATATTTTACATAGAACAAAAATTTAACCTAAAATTTTAGTTCGGTAAGCCAAAAATTTCTAAAATTTGAGGTAAATTCAGAAAACCGGTTGGTTCCACAGCATTCATTTACATGTATTTTGTCCTATATAAACGGTGTACGGTTGCTTTCTTGCCATGAGGCAGGCTGTACAAACGCTACAATAATTTACTGATCGGCAGTTGAGTTGATATTCACCTGAAAATCTGCTTGAACATCTTGAAATAGGTTTTGAACTACACCAAGCTTGACATTTTTAATGTTTCAAGTGGCGTAAAATTATATTGCCTGGGCAGACTTTCTTCATATTTGGCACAATTGTGTAAACCTTGTACAGAGCGTATGGTCACACCAAATTTTAGCTTCTGCGGCTTTGCCAGAATTATTTGATTCGACGACCGAAATTTCCAAATTTTCGACGATTCGTCAAGTTTAGGCCAGCATTGCTCTCCAAACGTTGGGACTACAGCAAAGCTAATGCCATGTACGTATACTGGCATTTTTAGGGGTTGGAAAGTAGGGTGCTTCGTCCCCCCCCCTCGCCCTAGGGAGGGGGAAGTGGGGGGAGGTGAGCCCAAGGTACATTTATCAAAATTTTTAAGGAAAAATTAGTATTTTTAAGATGAAAACGCAAAAACATCGATGTTTTAAGCTTAAAATGAACTTATAAGTCCGTAAATTAGCTAAAAATTTAGAAAATTGTTGAAAATTTGACCTCAAATCTTAATTTTTTGACACTTTTGGGCGCTTAATTCCCTTAATTCCTGCCACTTAACCACGCTCTAAATATCCATCTTCTTCCTTCTTTCTAATTTTAATCCGTTTAACTCGTTTAACTCGGATTAAATTTTTATACGTTTAATCCGAGGTGCTGTTTCTATAACGCGGATTAATTTTAATCTACTCCATTTAATCTGTTTTTAATCTACTCCATTTAATCTGTAGAGACATAGGGCCTAAGAAAATGGGTGCGAAAACAGTAAACACAAAACACAAAAACCTTACTCCATCTTTATGTCTAAATGTAGCTTACGTTTGCCAAAATCAATGTGGCCAAAGGCCATTTCCTTCTATGAAATGTATGGTTCGCAAGCTAGCTTTTAAGATCTGGGTTTCCGTGTGGTAAACTACCATTTCAGTTTTTCGGTCGGAGGACCAAGCTTTTTAGAGGCCTGTCCTAAAATGTGTGCAGAAGCAAGCTGAAAATTGAGGAGAACTACACACAGAAAGTGGGACCTTATTGTTCCTCCAACAACGTTGCGCAGTTTCAAATTTCTGCAAATGTGCGCGCGAACTAAGTGAAATCAACTGTGTACACGTATGTTTGTAGACGTCGGAAAATTTAATTTCACTTTGAGTAGCCTGAACACAATATGTTTTCGTGCGTTAAGTGTGATATTAGGAAGTCATAATTTCAGTCTAACCCATTTTCTTTATTTGTAGATTTATCGTAAGCGTAAATCGGCAGTGTACAAAGGAGAGGGAAAATTGGACGAAGCCATTCGAGAGCTCAACGAGTATCTCTCCTGGTCAGTCTCTTCTAAAGTCTGACCAAAAAATGTGTGTACAAAATCTGTAAGGCCTCCAGTGAACTCAATATACGTCGTAACCCCATAAAACCATTATTTTCGGAATCCTAGCAGCGAGACAAACATTTTTATAAAAATTTTTTAACATTTCAAAAATTTAAAAATATCGGTTTTTCGGGGAATTTTTGCGGACCGTAAAAGCTATTCAGCTCATTTTGTCAAATAAATTTTCCCGTCCGAAGACGCATCGATTGACACAAGAACGAAAAAAATCGGTTAAGAAATAAGCATTTTATTCCAAAATTTCGTTTTTCCATTTCCTTTGATGTTTGCCGCTTTTCGCAACTTTGCCTGATTATTACTCGCGACTCGCTCAACGGAAAATTTTTTCAATTAGATTTGCAGGACCGCCTAGGCACCCGCTTTCACCTGATATATGTGGTATTTCAAATTTTGAAAGAATTTTTTGAAAAATACCACTTTTTGACCAAAAATTTCGGGAAAGCAGATTTAGCAAAAGTGAGTAAAAATAACAATCATAAAATTCAAGCTGAGCTGAATCCAACGATTTAAAGCTTTTGTTGCTGCGACTTATCTAGCGCCAGCAATGAATTTTTAAACAATATCCCTTATTTCAGCTGGTTTTTGGCTTTCTTTGATGTTGCCGCCGTGATTTGACTGAAGCAGTGTAAACTAGAAAAACCAGCTGAAATAAGTGATATTGTTTAAAAATTCATTGCTATCGCAATATAAGTCGCAGCAACAAAAGCTTTAAATCGTTGGATTCAGCTCAGCTTGAATTTTATGATTATGTTATTTTTACTCACTTTTGCTAAGTCTGCTTTGCCGAAATTTTTGGTCAAAAAGTGGTATTTTTCAAAAAATTTGACTTTCAAAATTTGAAATAGCACATATATCAGGTGAAAGCGGGTGCCTAGGCGGTCCTGAAAATCTAACTGAAAAAATTTTCCGTTGAGCGAGTCGCGACTAATAACCAGGCAAAGTTGCGAAAAGCGGCAAACATCAAAGGAAATGGAAAAACGAAATTTTGAAATAAAATGCTTATTTCTTATCCTATTTTTTTCGTTCTTGTGTCAATCGATGCGTCTTCGGACGGGAAAATTTATTTGACAGAATGAGCTGAATAGCTTGAACGGTCCGAAAAAATTACCCGAAAAACCTATATTTTTAAATTTTTGAAATTTTATAAAAATGTTTGTCTCGCTGCAAGGATTCCGAAAATATATGGTTTTATGGGGTTACGACGTATATTGAGTTCACTGGAGGCCTTACAGATTTTGTACTCACATTTTTTGGTCAGACTTTAGTTACTTATTTCGTTTTTTGATGTTTGGTGATTTCATGTTTGGAAAAAAGGCGTAGCGGGAAACATTTTAGTTCCATTTGCATTTGCTAGGTTGGGCGGCATTGAGTTCCAGTTATTTAGATTTGTTGCCTGGTTGAGAAACCTACACGACTGGTATTTTTAAAATTTTGAAGGTGGGGCTAGGTTTCGCCTCCCCCCCCAGGGTGGGAGAAGTATGAGGGCTTCCGAAAAGTGGGGGGAGGGGTGTGTGCAGGATATAAATATTTTTAGCGGTTGTAGTGTTAAAGGTTGTATTTTTAAACTAAAGCAGCAAAACATAGCTTTTTAAGGTAAGCTTAGAATGAGCTTGTAATTCCATAAATTAGCTAAAAGTTGAGAAAATGTTTGATAGTTTTACCTCGAAAACTTACGACCGCCAAAATAAGGGTCTCCAATATGTGGAGGGTAGTTGAAACTTGCTGTCGGCTCCTTCACTCTTCCCCCCCCCCCGTTAAAAATGCACGGAACGCTTTAATTAAATCATTGGTCTGGTATCTTACCAGTAGTTTTGTCTAGCACCTCCGTACTGACCTCTCATCTGACTTGATACACTGGAAGCTTGAAACGTGTCTGTGAGGGGTATCGCTTTGTGGTGGGGATTCTTGACTGCAAATCGCGAAGTTTATCTCCTGGGGCCGATGTTATAAAGCGATTTAACCCGGTTAAATCGCTAACCCGGGTTAGAAACCGGGTTATCAACCCTAACCCAGTGTTATAAAAATGGGGTCAGCAAAACTCGGGTTTCGCTAATGGGGTTAGGGTTAACCCCAAAAATAACCTGGTTAAATCCTTGCTAGCTGATAGCTGATTGCATGAGCTAATTAGGGTTAAAATCGGGGTTAACTCATAAGATAACCGGGTTAACTTAACCTAACCCGAAAAATGCTTTATAACACAGGGTTAACCCCAAGGGTTAACCTAACCCCAAAATTTCGGGGTTAACCCCAAAATGGACTTAACCCGGGTTAGACTTAACCCCATTTTTATAACATCGGCCCCTGTTCTTGGTGGGCCTCCACGGAAATGTGTTTATGCATATCACAGTCCAGGGTGGGGTGCGCTTTTTCGTTTTGTGCTATTGTGCTATTGTTGTTGTTGTTGTTGTGTTTTAGTTTTCTGAACGACAGCGAGGCGTGGCTGGAGCTGAGCGACCTCTACCTCTCCATCCAGGACTACGCCCGGGCCGCCTACACCCTGGAGGAGCTGATCCTCTCCAATCCATACAATCATCTCTATCATCAGAAGTTTGCTGATGTAAAAGTCACTCCACTACTACCCAGGGAGGGGTGGCGTACCCAGGATTTTGAAAAGGGGGTCCAGTCCGACCCCAAATTTTTGCAAAAACTAACCGAATTTAGCTAAAAATGCAAGAAATTTTTGAAAAGGATGTCTGGACAACCCCCCCCCCCCTCTGGATAGGCGCCTGCTACTACCCTACCCTCCTGACTACCAGTTGTGTGTGAGTTTCTACCATACATCAATGCAAGCACAACTAGCGTTGGAGAGTGAGATGTACAAAATAGTCAGCGACAGAAAGAAGGATGTCACTACAGCATCTCCGACTCGAAAAATTCGGGCGATCGATTTCAGAATGAAACTTGAAGCAAAAATAGCTACCACAGGCGAATACTATTGAGCACTGGCCGGAAAAATTTGGACTAGATTAACTGGCCTTTGATTGTCTTGAATTTGCACCAATATTTTGCTGGTAGAACACAGCAGATCCCTAACAATTTTGCTTTGTCTGGCCTTTCCTTGAAAGAAAATGAAACCTACTACTGCTTTAACAGGGAAATGCGTAATATGTAAGAAATGTTTTTGTCCCTGTTTTAGATAAAGTACACACAGGGTGGTCCGGAGAACATGGAGCTGGCCAAGTCCTACTATGCCCAGTCCGTCCGTCTCAATCCCAACAACCTCCGATCTCTCTATGGACTCCTTCTGGTGGGTCACACCAAGAGTTGGATATAATAGCAAGAGTGAGACAGTCGGCTCTTCCTAGTGCTTTAAGCTTGCAAGATGCTCGGCACGTTAACCCTTTCGCTGCCACCACCATTTTTGGTTTTTTTCCTCGAGTGCCGGGACCGAAAACCAGATTTTTTTATATCCTTATACTGATATGCCGATGCCCGTCATATGACGGGCAACTATACAAGAAATAAAAATGCTCCTCTGGAGCATGAAAAAGTAATATGGGTGATGGTTAGGTTGGAAAATCAAGAGAGGACTAGTCTTTAAAATGCTTAATATGGGGCTAGGTTAAAAAATAGAAGAGGACTAGGTTGTGAGCGAATTAATATGGGCACAGCTTCGCCGAACAACCCATATTCGCGGTTTATAAATGTATATCAGTATGCATATCCATTCACGCTACGTTTAGTTTATAGCTTATATAAATTTATATTCAAGAATAATTTAGGACTCTCCCACGATCTTCTATTTCCTCCTGACTTGGACCAATAGCTTTAGCATCATATCCTTAGACCTCTCCTAGTAGTAGAGCCTGCGGTAGTTCAACACAACAAAATGATAATAATTTACGTATATATATATTCCTAGCAGCTAGCCTAACAGCACATGCAAACAGCTATATTCGATGAGTATTCAACTGCTTAAATTTTTTATTGACTGACATTGATAGCTCTAAGCTAAGACGAAACGTGAAATCCCGCGAATATGGGTTGTTCGGCGAAGCTGTGCCCATATTAATTCGCTCACAACCTAGTCCTCTTCTATTTTTTAACCTAGCCCCATATTAAGCATTTTAAAGACTAGTCCTCTCTTGATTTTCCAACCTAACCATCACCCATATTACTTTTTCATGCTCCAGAGGAGCATTTTTATTTCTTGTCCTTCTGTCATTTTAAAGGATCCCTTTCCAGCAATGCGGTAATGGATACAAGGAGCTTGAACAGTGCCATGTTAAACGAGCGTATTCGATTTACAATATATGCCCCCAACAAAACTCCGAAAAACGCTGTTTTAAGGGGTTTGACCACTGGTCAATAGGCCCCATAGACCGTAGTGACCACTGGCCACTCCATCGATTTCGGCAATATGCCCATTGAAACGAGCGTAGTGGATTTACTATATATGCCCCCGACCAAAACGCCGAAAAACGCAGTTTTAGGGGTTTGACCACTGGTCAATAGGCCACCTAGACCATAGTGACCAGTGGTCACTTCCATCGGTTTCGGCGATATGCCCATTGAAACGAGCGTAGTCGATTTACTATATGTGCCCCCGACCAAGACGCCGAAAAACGCAGTTTTAGGCCGTTTGACCAGTGGTCAATAGGACTCCTAGGCCGTAGTGACCAGCGGTCACTTCCGTCGGTTTCGGCGATATGCCCATTGAAACGAGCGTAGTCGATTTACTATATATGCCCCCGACCAAAACGCCGAAAAACGCTGTTTTAGGGGGTTTGACCACTGGTCAATAGGCCACCTAGACCATAGTGACCAGTGGTCACTTCCGTAGGTTTCGGCGATATGCACATTGAAACTAGTGTAGTCGATTTACAATATATGCCCCAACAAAACTCCGAAAAACGCTGTTTTAAGGGGTTTGACCACTAGTCAATAGGCCCCATAGACCGTAGTGACCACTGGTCACTCCATCGATTTCGGCAATATGCCCATTGAAACGAGCGTAGTCGATTTACTATATATGCCCCCGACCAAAACGCCGAAAAACGCAGTTTTAGGCCGTTTGACCAGTGGTCAATAGGCCCCATAGGCTGTAGTGACCAGTGGTCACTTCCGTCGGTTTCGGCGATATGCCCATTGAAACGAGCGTAGTCGATTTACTATATGTGCCCCCGACCAAGACGCCGAAAAACGCTGTTTAGAGCGAGTTTTCCCAACTTTGACCCTGGGCGAGGAACCACAGGAGCCATGCTGACCAGTGGTCACTTCGGGCGGTATCGGCAGTATGCTCATCGTTTTCAGCGACCCCGATTTACTATATATGGGGCCCACCCCGAGGCCGAAAAACGCCATTTTTAGTGACTTTTAGGCCATTTCTTGTAAAAGTGGGACTTAGAAACTTTTCGCCCAAACAGGCCAAAAAAATGCAAAGTTTGGGCCCATCTCCTGAAAGCTAGGGAGCAAAATTAAAAAATCCCCCTCGTTACTTTATGCACCCCTACTGGTAATTTTCAACAAAAGATACTAGACCTCTCCAGCTTCCACCCAGTTCTAGAAAAGTGTGACCAAAATTTGCGAAAAATAGCGAAAGTCCGACTTTGGGACCTTGGCACAGAGCCAAAATTGGCCAGGTGCCAAAATGACCAAAAAAAGGTAGCATGGGGGGATCCTGTCTACCAACATATAATAGTAGTATGGTGCCAAAATGCCCACATCGTTCCAACACTTAGCCGTAAAATGCATTTCCAATAAGCGTTATTCACCGAGAAAAAAAAACAAACGCACGGTAACTATCGCCTAGTGCAAAAATTCGAAGTTTCGAATTCGAACCAAAAGTATGGTGGTACTTGTAGTACTACTCGAGTTGTTTACGATGGTAACCTTTTTACCACCGCCGGACCTCTAATTAGCTGGCACCAGGCCAACACGGTCTCCAGAGGGCCGCGCAGACGCCTTTATACCCATATTATGTAGGGGCGCTATCGCGCCCCTACATAATACGGAATATTTTAGAATTTCATTATCATATGCCACCTGCAAAGCTTAAATCGTTCTATTATGCCGACTTCTTTGATAGTGCTATCTTTAACGTTAGTCTCAGCCCGTCATATGACGGGTCGGCATCATAGAAGAAATGACTTCCCGTCATATGACGGGTAAGGCAGCGATTAAGGCCGAAATGTCAGGGGGAGGGGGGGGCTACCACTTACCGTTGTTAACCATATGTTTATATGCGATTGAACTAAAACGTATCTGATTGGCTAATCGCCTACCTTATGTAAAGTTTACGTGTATAAATCCCCCCGAGATCTTGGGGGAACCCCAGTTACACGCACAAGTTTCTAAAAGCGTTTAGCTCCTCGCTGACTGGCTGATTTCTAACGGCATACGGTAGCTAAAACTCTTCCTTTATAAACTCTTGGTCACACCAATAAATTATGACAGCTGAGAAGCTATCTGTTATCGGTTTGAGGTGCATTTGCTCTGCATGCTAACGTGTCACTCTCCCCAACATGTATATATCTGGTCCCCCCACCCAACTGGTTCGAGTTGTGTTTGTGTTTCGTTTGTTTGTTTAGTGTTGTCAACATTTCGCCAACAGTGGGAAGGCCACCGGGCCCAAGCGGAAGGAGTGCCTCAAACTAGCCTCTTGGGCCAGTGATTTGATTATGCGAAAATATGCAAATGAGGTATTACGTTTTCGCACTGTTATGACTCTGTCTGCCTTATTATGTCTGCTGTATATTGAAAGGTTTGGAGGGGTGTCCCCGAAAATATAGTGAGGTGTGATTTGCCTGTGTCGAAGGTTAGCCCTGCATTTCCGTGCAATGTTCGGTTACGATATTGCTTGTTTACTTTTGTTGTGTTTTATGTTTCAGTCCTATGCTAATCCTGAGTGCGAGCACTTGGCCAAAGTGGCGGAGACTTATCTGAAATCGATTCAGGCAAACTCTGTCACAAGCTAACTGTGACGAGTGGCACAACTCTGACTCTTCACTGGATTTGATGTGATTGTTTAAATTATTAGGTTTCCAGTTTTATTGTGTGATATTGTTCGTTGTGCTTAGAGAGGTAAGAGGGAGAGAGGAGGGGGGGGAGGGAGGGAAAAAGGAAGAAGGGGAGGAGTATGTAACTGTTCCATTGGTGGTGTATTATTTTTGTGCAGTAAATTGTTGTCTGTCGTTAATTATGCCAAGTGTTTATAATAGGAAGAGTAAGACACTCAGGTCTTTCTTCCTAATAGAATAAGCTTGCAATATGCTCGAAACATTAAGGTCAAAATCTCGGTGGGGGTTCTCAGCGTGTAAACAAACATACAACGCTGACATTTTTCAAAAACGGGCGTTTTCGACAAATTAAATACTATAACTTGAGCTAAGAAAGTCGTACAGCAATAATTTTTATATCATTATGTTGCGTAGAACCAGAAATTTTCAACGATATAACATTAATATAGTTCGGTTGAGGCAATCTCTTGCAAATCCGGCAGCAAAACATCCCACGAAAATTCTGGGAATTTCATTATTTCTTCAAAATGCTTTACGTTGTTGCCGGATTTGCAAGAGATTGCCGCAACCGAACTACATAAATTTTATATCGTTAAAAAGATCTGGTTCTACGCAACATAATGATATAAAATTATTGCTGTACGACTTTCTTAGCTCAAGTTATAGTATTTAATTTGTCGAAAACGCCCGTTTTTGAAAAATGCCAGCGTTGTATGTTTGTTTACACGCTGAGAAAACCCCCCTCCCGAGTTTTGGCCTTAATGTGTCGAGCATATCACAAGCTTATTCTATTAGGAAGAGCTGAGTGTCTTACTCTTGCTAATTATAAACTCTTGATTAAGCTAATCGTAAACTGCTGGGTCGGCAGGGATTTAAAGAGATCAGAATTTTGCGGGAAAAGAACTCATTCCTCAATCGCCAGAAGGTTACCTACCAGGATACGTCAGTGGTTCCGTTGGAAGGGTTGTTTCATTAGCTCACTTGGATCTTTCCCCTTCCCGTCCTGACCTGCATTCCCAGTCAAGCCTGATGTGAGTGTCGCCCTGTAATGACAGCAACAGGGAAATCTAAAGCGTCTCAAGTTCTTATCACTAGCTTGGCTGGGCTAGTGTTGGGCGGCGTTGGCCGGATTTTTTGTTGGCCAAGCCAATTACCTAAGCCAGCAGGTAAACGGCCAATTGGCCGTTGGTCGCCCAACATGCAGTTTTCAAGCCCAAATGAAAATTTCGCCCTGCTATTTTTACTTGCAAACTCTTAACATAACGCAAACCGTAGAAAGAGAACAGAAAACCAGTTCTCAGTAAGTATGGACGTCAAAATCAATAGGTGCGTCTAAGCTAGGCTAAACGGACAACGAACGACCAGCGAAACGCCAATATAGTCGGTCAATTTGCCTGTAAATTCTGGGCCAATGGTTTGACCGTCCAGCCCCTCCCTTTTTAGGCAGGCCCCCTTAGTTTGAAGGGCAGAGAAGGGTTTCTTTCTGCACGAATGATAGATTTATGTAGACTCTTACTTTATTCAAATCCAAAATTTTGAGATTTAAGTAAACCCTTGTCCTTGGGGTGGAATTAGCTCAATTTCAAATGACAAAATTTCTTTTAATAGGAAATCCTATTAACAGTCGCATGCCACTTTGCAGCATGAATAAGAATCGGCAATAGAATGCTAAGGTGAACTTGAACAAATCTGCCTACGAGGAGCCAGAAACTTTATTTTGTTGTGCGCTTGTAATTAAAACATTTGAGTACGAGGGCTATAATGAGTTCGATGAAGCTAATTGCCGTCATTCCTGCAGACATTCCGATCAAATTTCCAATATCGCTTATCATGCTAGCAACCTGAAACACAGTTCAGTATATAGTCCACAATTGTTCCACGCTCAACGACTATGATACGACCAAGAGTTTTGAGAAAGTTAGCATCAAGTAAACTATTTCCCCCAATTGAACCTGGAGGGATCGTTTACTTGCTCCGAGAAATGTATTATTCGCGATTTACAAGCTGACTGGTCCCTAGGATTGTTTTACAGTTTGTTACATGATTAATGCCATTTACTTAACTGATGGAAAAGATTATTGACTTGAGTAATCATGTAATTTGATGCAGTGGTTCTTGACATGGGCCATGGCTGCTAACCTTTAGTACTTAAATAATCGTTTAAGTTAATTAAAACTAAATTAAAGAGTAAGACATGATGGAGTTGCCAGTTGCCTACGTATACACCTACCGTTTCTTTGTAGACTTCTTGATACATTTGCGTTGTAAGAGTTTCGTAGTAAATTTCGATGTAGCTGTATGATCTAGAAAATAATACAATCAAATGTATTCATCAATAGTTTGGCGTTAAAATATTTTAGCTCACGTTTACAAGCAGAATATTACCCAAAAATACGTAACAAAATCTTACTCTTTGGAGCTACTGTTGGCTTTGAATTCGGACCAGAACGGAGACTGAAAAAGGAAAAGTTAAGATAATGTGGTTGTAATGCTCTACTAAAGTTCGGTCCACATTTACGGCCAAATCATATTACTGTTTTACGCACTGATTTATATTAATTATTGACATGAATTTAATTTAAATTTGAATTTTTGTTGTGTGCCATGAACATTCTTAGAAATGTTTCAGTAGAAACTACAGGAATCACTTTTGTAGGTGATAAATACAAAAGCTTTTGTAGTAAATACAGGTTACGTCTTGTAATTTCTACAGGACATCATTGGTAGTGTTTACCGGACATATATACTTTGGTAGAATTGGTTACAAGTTAGACCAGTATTCAATATATACAAGTGAAACCTGTAGTTTTCACTGGTTTACAGGTTTACTCTACAGGAAAGCACTCGATATGCTGATAACGCAAACTGAGTGTATAAGGGCTGCAGTAATCAAAATTTGTGAAGACTGAAATTTTTGAATTTTTCAAATTTTCAGTCTTTCAACACTGTGGGTGAATTTTTTGCAACGGCCGCTCCCTGCCGAAAATATTTCGGGAGCGGCCGCCCCCCGCACCTGCCCCCCTCCCTTTTTGAAATAACAGGTCGCTCTAGTAAAATTTACAAGTTTTGTTTTGTAAAAACTACAGGTTTCTTTAGTATTTTCTACAGGAAACTCTTGTAATAAAAACTACAGGTTTCCTTAGTATTTTCTATAGGAAATTCCTGTAATTTTTGCTATTGGAGAGGCCGGTAAAAAATACAAAAGTTTCATTTGTGGAAAATACAGGAAGCTCCGATAGTGACTGACCGCACAGGAGCACTTTTGTAGAAAACTACAAGAATTCCTGTAATGTCTACAGGAGTCTTTTTAAGGGGGGGTCGCGAATTTTCGACCATCTCCGATTTTTCTCATTTTCACATATTTTGTAGTCCCCATGGGTCCCCAAAACAAGACAGTTGCGTTTGTTGCAAAACTTTCCCTATTATTCACAATAGTCCTCCAAAGGCGGCCCCGGCATGTGTTAAACATAGGAAAATGAAAAAGTTGGGAAATTTCGCGGTAACCAAAGTTTGAGCGCTGTGCAAGAGCAAACGAGCTATAGCTGGGCAAAATGTTAATCTGGACTAGGTAGCGTGTTAATATCTATATGAGGTATTTTTGTGTTAGCTCAGCGATTTTCTAAAAATTTTCAAAGTTGGGTGAAGCCGGTTTTTGCACAAATTTGACTTACAAAAACATCACCAAAGAAATGTTTCGTCGTGGCCTCAACTAACCGTTTACTGCACAGATTTCACATATAGATATTAACACAGTACACAAATAGAGGTTCAATTTCCATACGTAAAATCCATGCTGCTACTTGTGGATAGTTCATACTTTTGGTTACCGCGTTGGCGTTTTGCCTCAAAATACGTCATTTTCTCAATTTTTTGGATATAATGGTCCATACGTCGGGTGAAAGCCGAGCTATTCCAACCAAATTCGGCGTGCCAGTTTGCACATATGAAAGGAAGATGTGCGCTAAATTTAACTGCAATTTCTGGTCTTTAACTGTGGATGGATGCCTTAGTCCGATGACGGAGGCCTAGAGTCAAAAAATGGCAAATTTTCAAATTTTTCAAATACAGCCAAATTTTATATCAAATTGAAGCTCTCGATGTCCTGAACATTTTATCTTCTTGCACCAAGTCTCTACAAAGCAGTATGGGAAAGTTAAGCCGCATTAAAGTTTGAAGTAAATAACAGTCGGAAGGAGCTTGATCAAATGGTTCAAACGCCGTTTCTCGCTCGTTGCTTGACGTATCATTGTCATTTGCACAGCAATAAATAGCCCAAGATAAAGGCTTCAGTTTGATGTATTGATCATACCGTAGTTTTTTGTCATTCTATGTGTACACGTCTTCGAAGCCCTGAGCGAGGCATAGTGGCGTAAATACTAAATTGTAGGGATTTGAACTGCAATATCTCTAGACTGGATTGACCCTGGACTCTAAAAATGTGTCTTGTTTTTGGACACATATGGGGGTATATTACATCCGAAAATGAGCGAAATCGGTGACTATAAAATTTGGTACCCGGCGACCCCCCCCTTAAGAGTGAATAATCCCCACCAATAAAATCGAAATAGTCGGATCTTATAATCTAGAGTCTTACAACAAAGTGTGATTGTGGGAATTTGGCAAAACTCATTGATTTGTGATAAATCACTTGGCTAAAATAAAATACAATAACAGGAATAATCAGCAGGAGAACAAAAGAAAACAGAACACAATATATATAGCTTCAATACAGAAAAGAAATGTTGTTGGTTTAGTGCTCTGTTTTGTTTGCACACATTGGTTTCGTGAAACAACTGAATATACTGAACTCGATTATTTAAGATCCAATTGAAACAAAACTAAAAAATGTTTATGCAAGGTGAAAATCGAACCACAGAGTATTTCCATGCGTAGCCGAACGGTAAAACCACTCGGGCAATCCCAGACAGCAGGATACGGATTCCAATTTAGCATATAATTAGTCGATTTTAAATTCACAAACAATCTTACTGACAAGGTTCCTGACAATGTCCGATACATTGCAGCGAACTTGTAATTTCTTTGGTGTTTGAGATCAAACATTCCACTGAAATTATGAATAGATTAGAAAAGCACTTGACGACGTTTCTAGAGAGGCTCACTCACGGAATTCACAGATTGTTCAATGATTAATCACTGATTACTGATTGTAGTCAGTAAAGTTGGCGCAACAAATTTTACCGATTACTAATTACTGATTACTGATTAATCAGTAATTAGTGCGTGGTGCAATAAGGCACAGGGGTTTATTTCCTATCGGTTGGGAGAAATTCGCGAGCCCCGCCTACCCGGGGGTCTCTCTAAAATTCTCCACAACACGTTGATTGCTGTTTTTCTGTCTTGCCAAATAGTCGAGTCTCCCTAACTATTTGACTTTGAGCTTCTCTCCTTGCAACCTACTTTCAACCTACTTTCCTCCTGTAGGTACGTTGGCCAGCTGGCCTTTAATGATTGTGTGCGTGCCTTAGTTAGTGTTGCTGCCTTGCGCCTACTAGTATTCTATAAGAAATGATTTTTGCATGTCGTTCTATCCATGAATACTCAGGGTCAATCTAGGTAGTTTACTTAGTAAGTCATAGATCTAATGGGGAGGCTTCCCCAGGACTGGCTCTCCCCAAGCCAGGTGGTTTAATCCTGTAGTCGCTTGCACTCTTGGCATGACATTCCCGCTACAGATTCAAAAAATGGAAAAGTGCCCACTGGGTTCAATTCAAACCTAGTTGGCTGACCTTGAGAAGAGTTCTCTGAAACTCAATGTGCTTATGGACACTGAGACTGTGTCTAGCCCTTCTATTATCACGTGAATTGCCGATACTTAATATGCTTTCTGTCCATTTTCTTTAATTCTCCTTTCATTGATTTTCCTTTAAAGCGTACTATCCTTTCTTCCACTGCGCAAGCAGGCGGCTTACTAGCAGATCTTTCCCAGGGCATGTGGTCAGGGAACCCTAACCTGGTTGACAGGTAAACCAAAGAATTAATTTGAGGTTAACAAACTATAACTGTTTACAACAATTACTGAGTCATTTTCTTCCCACTCCAACATTGATCCCGAATTTGGAAGCAATCCTTACTTTCTAATTTTGGCCCTGATTATAAAACAACGATTCTACTAACCTTGTTGGGTCGTCTGACAATGCTCCAATTCTGGTGTCCATGTAAACTGTGGGTTCGCACATCCGCATTTTTTCACATACATTTCCTGAGCAGCACTGACAATACACGACTGGAAAGAAAAATGGAATTTCAACAGTGGTTGTTTTCGTTTCAACACTTTCTGCTATGGACTGAAAACTTTGACAGAATTCAAGTTTAATTTTAAGAATCTTACAGAATAAGACTTTTGCAATAGTGATATACTCGTAACTTTGATAAGTAATCTCAACGCAACATGGATCGGCAAACAGTACCCAGTGTCGACAGACAGTCAGCCCTGCCTGCTGCAAGCCTGCTACATGCTACACGCTAGATGCCCGTTAAGGTTGAATTCTCTGGACGTTTACAGTTGTTAACCGTATGTGGATTTGCGTTTGAACTAAAATGTACCTAACTAGCTAATCACTTACCTCATTTCAAAATTACATGCATAAGCGTAGCCCTTCGGAGTTCACGGAGGGGGTTCTACTTCGCATTGTTAACCGTGTGTTTATACATATGGATGGACTAAAATGAATGTTGTTATTCTTGTCGTAATTGAACCTTACTGAAATTACGTAATTACGCATGTATATATTGTGTATATGCGCCTTACCCTATGTACTGTAATTAACTGTGCTACTTCATTACGTACAAATGGCGTATATAACTATCAATTTATCTTAACCTATCTATCTATTTTAAATTATTCATATCTTCAAATATCACAAACTCTAATTTCCCAACAACGAATTATCCCCCAGACGCCATTTGTACTGTAATAGGGAGACGTTGCGTCTATCCCTCTTGTGAGTTGTGTGTATTTTTAGTGAATTTATTTTTATGTGAGATTTTAGTAAGTATGGTAATTTTGGTGAGAAATATGTGTTGTGTAAATCTGTATTGAAATTAGTTTGAAATTTTATATGTGTTATGTTAAAATGCGCTATGTTTTATTCAGCCCACTTAGCGACTAGGTGGCGCTGCTTGTCTAGTTTTCTGGAAGCGCATAGACGGGTCTGCAAGAGGGTCTCAAATCTAGCCAATCAAAATTCACTAGGCATCTCTCTCAGCCTTCACTTTAAAACTAGTCAGTCTTCTCTTTTCGTTTCTTAGCGTGCGGCTGTTTATTGCCTACTGTGTGCCGTGATATTGCCCTTTATTTTGGAGCCTGTCTGGGGGTATTCGTAAGTTATTGATTTACTTTCTTTTCTTCTTTTAGACTCCGAGGCTACCTCGTGGGTCGATCCAAATTTATTAGTGGTGTGTTATTGTGCTGTATCCTGTTTTATTTTGGTAACTAATATTGCTATTTGTTTTAGAAAAGGGATCAGTATGCGGTGTCTTCTATTGTTGTCAGCCGCGACGGCTTAGGGAAACATCTTTGAGGCATTATTTTGAAAAAGGGGGTTTATGCATTTCGGGGGTTGAATATGTGTGTGTAACTTGTCCTGTATTTATACCTAAATCTTATATGCGTTTTGTTTAAATTTAATTGCTTCTCAGAACTCGTGTTTGCCTGAATTTTCCTTGTTTTGTACTCTCTATGATGAACGTTCTGTTGTCAAAATTCTATATACTGGCCTGTAAAGTTTTCGGGAGTCGCTCCCTTTGTTTATACCTTATTAAATGCGGTCTCAGTAGCAGTTCCTTCTGTAGCTGATAGTTAGGCAGTTATTCGTCCCTTTAGTGAGCTTTATTTAGTCGTCAGTTAGGTTCAATTATTCTTGGCGAGATCCTGCCCAGGTCGACTGGAACATAAGTCTCCTCCAGGTTCGTCGTTTCCATACGCGCACAGTTTCCACCCGTAAAGTTTGGTTGCCTGCACCCTTCCAACTTTACATTAGGCGGCCAGTCCTTGACCTTTTTCTTTTCCTTTCCCTAGGTTGTTCCAGTTTATTTTTGTATTCTTGCCTTTCTCTTTTTGTCATACTAGTGTCGTCATTTGTTTTCTTTTTGTTTCTCGGATCCGATCTCCTAGTATTTTTGTCGTGTCTTTTAATTCAGTCGTTCTTTTAAGTGTTGTGTTTTAACTTGAGTTTCTATTTTAACCAATTGTACGTGTATAATTTTTCCGGTTCTACATTTTGCGTAATTTTTCTTCGAAAATTGTCTACATGTCTGTACAACACTCGCCGGTGAAAACGACTAAGGCTTCGACCAAGCCGGCCGATACGGCCTCTTCAAGTAATGCTATGGATAATGGTCCCTTGGTTCCAGACGGCTTTGGACGGTTGTTTCCCCAACCGGCCTTGAACAAGCATTCCTCTACTCAATCCTCGACAAGCCAGGCATCGGCGGGCCCTGCTTCTACAAGCGCTACGCTTAGTAGACCGTTCCTGCGATCGGACTCGGCTAAAAATAAAGCCTCCAAAAGGGAGGAACTACTGGAAGAAATTACGGACCAGGGTCATGAGGACCAATACGAGGACGAGACTTCACAAAAGACCAATGAGTTCCTGTCACCTACTGATCAGGGCGAAGTTATTGAAGAAGAATGGGATGAACAGGCAAGCCTTAGAGATCAATTGGAGTTTCTTCGTCTCAAACTGGCTCGGATTGATTCTACTCTCCGGAACAGAGAGAGACCGACAAGGAGCCGTTAGCAGAACCCGTGCCAGGTATTTCTGATGTTTCGGACCTACGAACATTTATTAATCAACCGGAATTGAATTTATTTCGGCAGCGACCACGCTTAGGGTCGGATAGCTCTCTGGTGCGAAGACAACCTGGAGCTATGCCATTTCCGCCGTTTACCCCGCTCTAGGCCGCGACGGCAAGAGGGGGGCGGACCTTCGCGACAACCGGGGCTAGCAGGCCCTAGTGAACCAGCGGTTTCAGGTCCACGGTTCCGCTCGACAGCTCATATTGATCTCACACGATCAAAACGCGCGAAACGGGTTAGCAGTAGTCAACGACCGGATAGCGGCGATCCTGAACCAGAACCGGATAGGAAACCGAAAGTGCGTGGGCCAATGGACGCGTGGGTGGTTCCGTTACGGGACCAACCCACTGTGACTGCCCGGCACCAGTCCCAGGCGCCGGACACTGCCGGCCTCTTTCGAGTGAGGGGCCTGACCGAACAAGAATATAGTGTGATCAGAGGCCTGCTCACAGCATGGATTGCAGAAATCCCACAAGAAACATGGGAGGCACTCGAGCAGAATTTCCCTCGAGTTTGTATGGAGCTATTGCGTATGTGGCCCAATCCAAGCATGGACCCGGATGCAGGGGCTCCCCCGTTTCAAATGGGGCAGTCCCAGCCAGCCCGGCAGTCGAGTCCAGAGCCGGTCCGTAGCCGCAGAGGGAGCCAGCAGAGGGTTCCACCACTTGTAGATCTGGATTCATCTGATGATCAGGTGAGAGGATCGCCGGTGGCGCAACCCCGCCGGCGCCGAGACGATATGCGGCGGTCTAGAACCCCATCACGGGGCTACCCGTCTCCATCACCAGTGCGCCGGACGCCTAGCCGTAGACACTACTCCCGTGACCGGGATTATCCTGCCTCGCGACGAGAGCGGTCGCAACGACCACGTCCCTCGGAACAGCGAGAACCATCTTCCTACGAGAGCTTTAAACACCTGGGCGAATATCTGAAGGGCTTTAAGGGGGTTAAACCCTTTCAAGGTTCGCAGAGCAGCATCAAGTTTACGAGCTGGTTGGCGAATTTCGAAACTACGGTAAAGGTTCACGATGTCCCCTCAGGCATGAAGTATAGAATTCTGTGGACCTTACTTGATGACAAGGTCAAAGAGTCTATGACCCCATGCCCACCTGACACCTTCGAGGACCTAGTGACTAGGATCCGGCAATTATATGAACCCTTGCCCGTTACTACGGAACAATACGCAGAGCAATTCTATAGCCGGATGCAGGAACCTCAAGAAAAGCCACATGACTATATGGCAGCGTTGCGCTTGCTAGCGGTGCAAGCTTTTCCATTCGAACCTGGTTTTGATCGAGAAAAGAAGGTGGTGGCTCAGTTCAAAAGAGGCCTGAAATCGGACTTGCGATCTAGAATGGCGGCCCCACTGGCCGACATCCAATTCTGGCCTCATGTGCGAGAGAACGATCTGATAACTCGGGCTTTACGTATTGTGGAGTCAGTGCAGGTAGAACTGGACAAAGAACAGGCTGTTACGGTCTTTAGTGCCCAAAGTCAGGGCGCCCAATGCTATAATGCTATGCAGGGGAGACCCCAACAGAACCAGCAGCGGCCCCAACAGCCGGGCCAGAGTCAGAACCAGAACCGCAACCAGGGTTATCAGCGTAACAACGAACGGCAACCACCACGTCAGCCTATGGGCAGGTGTTGGTACTGCGGTCTGGTCGGCCATAGGCAACAACAGTGCCCGGATTACTTGCAATACCTGAATCAGAATGATCAAGGTCACCACCAGGCAAGGGGTAATACCCATTCACAGTACCGGAACAGAGGCCAGGAGGGTGACCCCCCTGCCCGGAGTCGCTATGACCAGAACCAACGGAACCAAGGGCAAAGGAATCAAGACCAGCGTAACCAGCAGGAGCCGCAACGGCAGCAAGGCCAGCAGGATCAAAGGAATCAACGACAACAGCCGGCTAGACCCCGCTCAATCAGCAGGGGTTATGTAGGCCCACGTCGGTATGAAGGTTTCCCGGAACCGGGAAACGAGAATGCGGGGCGCGGGCAGTAGACCTGGACCCGTGTCCCGCACCGACAAAACCGTCTGGTGACATGGTCTGTGCGGTTCAAGCCTTTGTTGTTAATAATTCTAACCTTACTAATAAGCCTAATAACGAGCCCTATTGGAATCATGGTGGTCTATGGAGTAGTGACTCGGAAAGTGAATGTGAAGGAGGCGACCCCCTTCCCTCACGGGACCAGGAACCTGTGTGCTTGTATTTGAATAAAGACACAAATCGGGATGTAAACCCGTGGAAATGCCCGTGTAAAACTTGCAAACAAGTACGTAGACGGGCTGAATGGTTCCTGGAAGAGGACGTGGTCCTAGCAAATGGAGGTTTCCCGGACGGAGGAGACATAGTCTATGACGGCGAAGGCAACCTTCGACCATATAAATACTGGAATCGATGGCGGAAAGAAGTGAAACCTTTTGGTGATGGCGGGGCTTCCCAGCGTCCGGTCCCCTATAATAGGCGGTGGAAACGAGCACCCGGTACTGAATGGAGTATGCTGTCTATAGTTCACAAAGCCATGAAGTGGCAGGAAAATTCCGCAGCCATGGCGGCGCAGACGCGTGCTAGGCAACCTGGCACGGGCCCAACGCGGAGACAAAGGAAAACATCTACCTCGAAGGAGGTACAAACGGACCCCATCGAGGTCATTCGGCCCTTACAACAATGGACGCCAACTCGGACAGAGAATCCCTCGGGAGCCTCATCGCTCATCGCAAAAGCCCTGGGGAAAACCAGGCCCCTGTAAATGGGGAGCAAGCTAAAAGCCCTGGGGAAAACCAATCCTTGGGTACTGGGCTTTCAGCAGTAAGCACTGGGGAAACCCCAACGTCAGAACTGGCCGTCACTACCCAGGTGGTGCCGGAAACTTCCATCCTTACGAAGAAACTGCCCAGTATCGTGGTTACTGGGGCGTCCCCACCCAAGCGGCCGAGTTCCTTGAAACCTTGGTCAGCAGCGAACAACCCTAGCCGGAGAGACCTAACAGAAAAGGACGTTTCGGATGACGAATCGGGTACATCGGGCCTGACGTTAGCACCGGTTGAAGTTCATAAGTCTGGAGCTACTCCAGTAACACCTCTGAAATTGCGCAAGGACACTCAGGTTGAGTGGGAACAGGTAGAAAAAGGGACGAAACATCCGAAAACAGTGGTTCAACCCGGCATACCTACCCGTAACAGATTCGCCCTATTGGAAACTCCGGAGTACGCCATAATTCGACAAGGTTGGGCAACCGTTAATCAAGCTGTTCAACAAGCTCACGTGGTTGCCCAGTCTATCGGTGAACAGATTCAACAGCTGGCTGTTAATGTAATGTCCGTGACGGACCAGGTACGCCAGTCTACTCAGAGTTTTGAACAACTACTGGCTGAATTTGTACAGAAAGACTACGAACGAACCCTAGAACTCCAACAGAAGGGAACCCTCCGCGAACCAGACCAGCCTATCTGGTCGGAGGACCCGCCGCAACCTCGTAAGGGTAGACGGGGAATCCGCCTAAACGACCCTAATGAGATTATAGTGCTGGATAGCACACCTATAGACGAGGAACCGGCGCCCGTCGTACAGGAAAATACTCCCGCCCATTTGGACGACATTACAGTACTACAACAGGACGCTGTAGTAACAACATCAGGGACGGTCGCTACGCCCGGAAACGTATCGGAAAGTGGCATGGCCACCGTGAATCAGCAAGAAGTGACTTCTACCGATATTGGGGAGAAATACGGTATATGGGACCTAGAGGAGCAGCTACGTGCCGCTCTCAGCCCAGCCCAAAGAGTCGAGTTTAACTTAGAAGCGGAAGCCAGTGATAACGATGAAGCGAGTGGGCAACCCACAGCTCAAACTAAGCACTTAAACAGAGCGGTGCTATCTGTGCTGAATGGGACTGCACCATTCTTTGTCTCGCAGCGTACTCATATTGCCTTGAAGAAAAGTCCGTATGTGATTGTGGAGGTCAGAGGCATCAAGACATTAGCCCTGCTGGACACAGGGACCAACATTTGCCTGATGTCCAAACATTTCTTCGATCAACTTAACAGCAACAAACGCCTACATTTGGACGAAACAAAAGCTACGGAGGTAGCTACGGCTGCCGACGACCGGAGCCTAGCTATATTGGGTACAACTAAGATTTCTTTCAAATTGCATGGTGTTCGGTATGAATACAACTTTAATGTTACAAATAGTCTACAACAAGATTTTATCATTGGCTATGACTTTCAGGCAGACCATAACTGGGTGATCTTTCCCATCAACACCTTCTTTTATGTGACAAGAAGAAGGTACCCTTGCTGACCCCAGGTGACCTGCAGGCGTTAGCTAATCGTTTCAGTATAGCAGTGTCCTGCACGGTCTATTATTGTATGCGGGAAACGTGTAAATTACCTCCTAGATCGGAAGTTATGGTACCGGTTCGGTGTTGGCTTGGAGGTGCTGTAAAACCAGCTATCAACCAGGCAGTTGTGTTTGAACCCTCAGAAGAGGTCTTAGAGGACTATGAGGTCTACCCAGTACCTGGGGTCTTGGAAGTATCCTCTCAAGTGAGTTACATCAAGGTCTATAACCCCCTAGACAGAATGGCCCAACTACCAAAGGGGGTTACCCCTCGGCCAAGCGGAGCCGGTCACCACGGTCACGGAACGACAAGGGTTTCGGTATGCTGCCGAATTAGGCGTTAACTTCGCACAAGTGCACCCTCATCTGGCTAGTTGGGCGACCCATCCAGCCACCCGCCTAAACGAGAAAGAGCTGCGTTATGCCCTTGAGGAGGTCGAGCAATTGGAACCTTATCATCCAGGTGACACAGTGCCTATGGTCAACAGTGTAGGCAATGCAATACCAGTTCCAAGGTGGGTCGACCCCACGGTGTGCGTTGCCGAGGCCGACCAGGCCTGGGGCTATGAGGAACCACCAGCATTGACCGAAAAAGGCTTACAGGCCTTTAATGATATGCATTATTCCGCTGATGAAATGACTTCGCAGCCCATGCCATCATTAGAGGAACGCCAACAATTTATTGATGAGAACGTGGATTTTGATTCTATGTTTCTCGACGACGAGGGTAAAGCAAAATTAAGGGATATATTGGTCGAATTCTACGATGTGGTCGCCAGACCGGGCAACCCGGGACGGACCAAAGTGGACCAACATGTGATCGATACTGGTAAGGAAGGGCCAGTTAAAGGTAGATCTTATCGGTATAATCCCAAAGATAAAGCGGAAATCGAGAAGCATATACGGGCAATGTTGGACGAAGGGGTCTGTTCCCTTCTACTAGTCCGTGGTCCTCCCCATGTATCTTGGTCGGCAAGAAGGACGGGACCACACGTTTAGTCATTGATTATCGCCGGCTAAACAAAATTACAAAGAAAGATAATTATCCGCTGCCCAAAATTGACGAAATTTTGGATCAACTCCAAGGGGCAGTGATATTCTCGACCATTGATTTAGCAGCTGGGTACTGGCAGGTTGAGGTCTACCCAGAACACAGGGAGAAAACGGCCTTCGTGTCTCATATGGGCCTCTTTCACATGAATGTCATGCCGTTCGGGTTGTGCAAAGCACCCGCAACATTTCAACGCTTAATGGAAAAGGTTTTGACGGATTTGCCCGTGTATATTGACGACGTTTTGATTCCATCTACAGACCAAGCTGCTCACTTAGAGATGATCAGGTCGACCCTGACTCGTCTGCGCGACAACGGATTACGCATCAAGCTCAAGAAATGTTGTTTCGCTCGTGAATCAGTTCCCTTCCTGGGCCACTACGTCGGCCGGAACGGCATTAGTGTGGTTAATGGTGTGTGGACAAGGTTAAGGCTGTATCTCAGCTTAAGCCACCAAAGGTCGTGAAGGGTATTCGATCTTTTCTAGGAATGTGCGGTTATTATCGACGGTTTGTGCTTAATTATGCTAAAGTGGCCGCCCCTCTAACGGACTTATTGAAGAAAGGTGTTCCGTTTGTTTGGTCTGAAGCTTGCCAACATGCATTTGAGGAGCTGAAACGGCACCTGACTCAAGCTCCAGTATTAGCCTTTCCCGATTTTGACAAAACTGTTTATGTGTCACCTGATGCCAGTAAGCAGGGTTTTGGTGCTATTTTGGAGCAACAATTTTCAGTGCCACGTAGCGCGGAAAAACCTAATGGACCACGGGTGCTACGTGAGCGGCCAGTCGCCTATGAACACAGTGTGAGAAGGGTTACTCCGCGACGGAGATGGAAGCGTTTGCAGCCTTATGGGGTTGTCAGAAATTCAGGCATTACTTGTCATGTAAGCAGTTTATTCTCCAAACTGACCATCAAGCAGTCAGGGATTTACTAAATAATATCAAGGCTTTGGGCCAAGGCAAGCTTGCTAAGTTTGCTCTTAGTAAGTTAGAGTTTGATTTTACGGTGGAATATCGGCCGGGGCGTGAGAATGTGGGTCCTGATTGCTTGTCGAGACTGGATCTAATCGATGAGCCTGAAGATAGCGAACATGAAGCAACAGCGGCTATGTATCCACCAGAAGTGTTCGCCTTGACGGCGGCACTCCCCGCGCCACCTACCCTGCTTACTTGGAAACGAGAACTTCGTGACGAAGAGGAGTTTGCGATTTTATTGGATTTTCTGGAACAGAAGAGGTTACCAACTAATCGACAAGAAGCACAGGAGGTGAAGAAATTACGGTCTACATTTTTATTAGAGATGGGGTGTTATATCGTTGGCACCTGAATAAACACGCCGAGCGTAGAGGGTTACCCTTCCCTACTGTGGTAGTGCCTAAGGTCCAGCGAGAGCAACTCTTGCAGGAGGTTCACTCTGATTTCACGACGGGTGGTCATCGGGCCCACCAAAATGCAATGGCCAGCCTGGAAACAAAGTATTGGTGGCCTCGCATGTCTCAAGATCTAGAGGATTTTATCGCTCAGTGTAAACCCTGTGCAAAATTTAATCAAGGGCCACGTAGACATCAGGCTACGATGCAGAATACGGTGGTGGTACGCCGACCGTTAGACGTCGTGGCCATGGATGTGATGCACTTTACACAGAAAGAAACCAACAGAGGTAATACATGCGTGTTGTGTATAGTTGACTACCTCACGCGCTACGCGGAGGCTTTTGCTATGCCCAATGAGAGGGCGGAAACTACGGCGTATTGGGGTCACTGAGATTCAATTTGCCGGGGGGGGGTCAGCCATTAGAGTGCAGAGGTCGTGTTTATAAAACTTCGACTATGACAAATGTCATACTCTTATGTATTATGTACTCTGGACAAAGCTAAGCGCAATCCCCTTCATTCGCTTTAAATGTAATTTTGATATAAGACAGGAGATTAGACAATCTGTTGCGTTTTAGTTCAAGCGGGTGTAAATATAAGATTAACAACGATAAACTATAACGCCCCGAGATTTTAATATTGCATGGAGCATCTCTGTGCTTAGAGGGGGGTTTGGGGGTGTCACCCCCCAGACCTGCACCTCACCCCCCAGAATCCGGATTTTCCGGTTTTCTAGGCAAAAAACCGGAAAAATCAGGTGTCCCGGCGGCCTGAGGCCGCCGGTTCATCCCCCAGAACTTTTCCTTCTGCAAATGTCTGATCATAACTGCAACAAAGAAGTCTGATGCAGTGCTTACGGCGAATCGGAATGAATCTCGAAAATATGCCCACTTACTGAAATCTGGTAGTCAGGTGAATAATAATACGGATGTGCGTAGTCCGATGAAGGAATACATTTATGATGGTTGTCATAAACCGCCTTCAAATGTGTCTAAAACTAATTATAATAAGAATAATAATAACGGTAATAATAAGACACCGGCAATTTGTGCGTCGCTTAGAATGTGGTATGCAAACCTTCGTCAAGGTTTGTTAAGGTTCGTCAAGGTTCGTCAAGAAAAAATTGAATCTGAAGTTAAAAAATGGAAGCGAATGGCATTATATAGCCTCCTATGTTGCCATGGGCAAGCACCGTCGAGTTAGTGAAGAAAAAGGACGGCACGGATCGATTCAGCATAGATTACAGTACATGGCTAATAAAACCCAGAAAAAAGGAGCACTCCACATTTTTTCGTGCCACCACAGGTTGCTGAAAATTCTGCAAGATTTGCAAAAAAATCGTCATTTGGATTAATTTTAATAGGTTCCTGATTTTAAAATTCATCCCAGTTGTTTATTGTCACTTTTCCTTTGCTTAGGAATTGTGTTTGTGTCCGCGAATATGTTGGGACGTTGGTTATACCTGTTATTGAAATTTCCTCCAGGAGTGCCTGTACAACCGCGAGAGTCTCCACGGCTTTCTTTATTCTAAGCCAGTCGCAATAAGCTAGTCTCATGGTGACAGACAAGCCAACAAACAAAGCGATGTGAACTGGTAAACGGCTGGAAACAATAACAATGCTACTAATTCCGTATGCCATAGCCTACTCCGCTTAAAGAGATTCTGGTGTGGACTCCTGGAAGAATATCCATGGAATCCGACAGCTGCATGTGGACATAAGTTGACGGCTCCTTTATCAGTAATTTGGCACCTGTGCTCTCAGAGAATGTCAGATAGTCTTTGGAATTAATTCGTATCATCATTCGTAAACCTTAAAATGACATGTATCACAGGATATGAATTATTATTAAATAATGTTGCATGTTGCAAGAAAAGCAGCACACGGATTGTATGTTTGGTGTTTTTGTACTAAACGGATTTCAAAAAAAACAGAACGTTTTTAATAAAATGGGGTCTTTACCAGATTGCCGCACCACCACTCAAAATTCTTAAAACTTGACCAATTGAGCTGAAATTTGTTAAGGGTATGTTTTCGACCACGCTGAGTTCAAATATCGGAAAATTTTCCGATTACGTGAGATTAGATTTTTCGATTCGCAAAGGGAGGGGTGACCAAGGAAATTTTCTATCGCCAATTTTGCTAAAAACTTGCATATAGGGTTTTCTAGGTCGATGAACCCGAATCTGAAGCTCGTTGTTCGATGCAACGTTTAGTAAGCTCAGCATAAGATTACAACGTAAGTTTAAAACTCGTTTAGTAAGCTCAGCATAAGATTACAACGTAAGTTTAAAACTTTAGCTTATATCAAGCTAACAAAAAGCTGAATCAAAAAACGGACTTCAGATTCGTGTTCAGCGACCCAGAAAATCCGTCCATGCAAGTTTTCAGCAAAATCGGGGACAGAAAGGTTTTCGGTTTCTCTTTGCGAATCGAAAAATGCGGCGATATTTGACTCAGCGTGGTCGAAAACCTGCCCATAGCAAATTTCAGCTCAATTGGTCAAGTTTTAAAAACTTTGAGTGGTGGGGGATAGTCTGGAAAAGACCCCTGAAATGTAGCATCGCGTCACCAACTGTTGAGCTCTGCTTATAACTAGCAGTATCAGTGTAAATATACCTCTTTCAACGCCAGAAGAGGAAGCTATCAGTCTTCTCCAATTGCTGGAATTGTGTGTGGTGAAACAGTTCCCGTGTCTACTGTCTTGAAACAGGTGATTGAATATTCTGAAAACGTCAACAATTACAGTTACATACTTAGTTCTATTTCTAGACATTTATGCTTAAGTGCAAAATAAATCTTTCGCCTAGCGAGTTGGATCGCCATTAGTATTGTATTGTATGCTCTTTTATATCTTCCTCCTTTCTTACGATTTACTTATACAGATCGGCCTCAGTTAGACAGACCATTGGTTTTGTCCAATAGAATTTTGTGGATCTTACTGTGAGCATGTTGACAACTGATTATCAAAAGTGCAGTGGATCAAAAATTCTTCCAGGGCATAACCGATTCTGACCAGCTCTTCTTTCGGAACTACACCAGAGAGCATAGACAGCAAATCCATAGCTTGCGACGTTATGGAAACCTGATTTGCAGGCGGTTCCAATTTCGCATCCCAAAGTCCTAGAAACAATATTGTAGCAAACAACTTTGTCCTTTTATCAGCTATTTAGACTGCTAATTGTGAAGCTATTTTGCTTGAAACAGAGAGGTGCATTTACCAGAGGTTTTGGCAGTTTCATCCAACAGACTGCGAACACTTTGTGCAAATGACGCTATCGAAGCAGCGGCAACCGAGGATATTTGTGACGTATTGAACACTGATGCTGATTTTGACTTTGATGAAGCTGCTATAGTTGTGATAGTCATCGACGTTGGGTGCATTGATGACGCTTTCCTGAATGTTGAGTCATACTTGAATGATGCTTCCCTATTCGTGATCCTTGTAGATGCCAGTTCTGCTGTTGTTCGCAATAGCAAAGTGGTTGTTGTTGCGGATGCAGGCTCTGGCACTGACATTGTAATGGCCGGCATTAATTCAAACTGAAGCACAGGAAATACTAAATATGTAGTCACGGATGTTGTAGGTGACATTGTCAAAGATGTTCCTTTCATTGGTGTCGACGCTGTCGCAAGTGTAGTTGCCGCAGGTATTGCTGTGGTAAGCGTCATAGGTGGATTTGTGGAAGAAGTAGTTGTCATTGGTGTTGCTGTTGTCGTAGGTGTTATCGTTCTGCGTATCATCGTTGCAGTTGTTGTCGTAGGTGTAGTTGCAGATGTAATGGTCACATTCACGTGTGTCTTCGTCGTCTGTGTTATCGTTGTCTGCATTATCATTGTCAGTGTAGATGTCGTCGTGAGCATTGTTGTTGAAAATGTCGTTTTAGGCATAGTAGTCGCTGGCAGTATAGTCGTCGTAGGTTCAGTTGTCGTAGGTGCAGTTGTTGTCGTAGGTGTAGTTGCAGATGTAATGGTCACATTCACGTGTGTCTTCGTCGTCTGTGTTATCGTTGTCTGCATTATCATTGTCAGTGTAGATGTCGTCGTGAGCATTGTTGTTGAAAATGTCGTTTTAGGCATAGTAGTCGCTGGCAGTATAGTCGTCGTAGGTTCAGTTGTCGTAGGTGCAGTTGTCGTAGGTGTAGTTGTCGTAGATGTAGTTGCCGTAGGTGTAGTTATCATAGGGGTGGTTGTCGTAAGACTAGCAGTAGTTGTTGTCGGAATAGTCGTCATAGGTGTAGTCGTCGTAGGCGTAGTTGTCGTAGGTGTAGTTATCGCAGGTGTAGTTGTCGTAGGACTAGTTGCAGTTAGTGTAGTTTTAGTAGGTGTAGTTGTAGTAGATGGAATTGTTGTAGATATAGTGGTTGTAGGATTAGTTGCAGTTGGTGTAGTCGCCGTAGGCGTTGTTGTCGTAGGTGTAGTTATCGTAGGTGTAGTTGTTGTAGGACTAGCTACAGTTATCGCAGGTGTAGTTGTCGTAGGACTAGTTGCAGTTAGTGTAGTTTTAGTAGGTATAGTTGTAGTAGATGGAATTTTTGTAGATATAGTGGTTGTAGGATTAGTTGCAGTTGGTGTAGTCGTCGTAGGCGTTGTTGTCGTAGGTGTAGTTGTCGTAGGACTAGTTGCAGTTAGTGTAGTTTTAGTAGGTGTAGTTGTAGTAGATGGAATTGTTGTAGATATAGTGGTTGTAGGATTAGTTGCAGTTGGTGTAGTCGCCGTAGGCGTTGTTGTCGTAGGTGTAGTTATCGTAGGTGTAGTTGTTGTAGGACTAGCTACAGTTATCGCAGGTGTAGTTGTCGTAGGACTAGTTGCAGTTAGTGTAGTTTTAGTAGGTATAGTTGTAGTAGATGGAATTTTTGTAGATATAGTGGTTGTAGGATTAGTTGCAGTTGGTGTAGTCGTCGTAGGCGTTGTTGTCGTAGGTGTAGTTATCGTAGGTGTAGTTGTTGTAGGACTAGCTACAGTTATCGCAGGTGTAGTTGTCGTAGGACTAGTTGCAGTTAGTGTAGTTTTAGTAGGTATAGTTGTAGTAGATGGAATTGTTGTAGACATAGTGGTTGTAGGATTAGTTGCAGTTGGTGTAGTCGTCGTAGGCGTTGTTGTCGTAGGTGTAGTTATCGTAGGTGTAGTTGTTGTAGGACTAGCTACAGTTATCGCAGGTGTAGTTGTCGTAGGACTAGTTGCAGTTAGTGTAGTTTTAGTAGGTGTAGTTGTAGTAGATGGAATTGTTGTAGATATAGTGGTTGTAGGATTAGTTGCAGTTGGTGTAGTCGTCGTAGGCGTTGTTGTCGTAGGTGTAGTTATCTTAGGTGTAGTTATCGTAGGTGTAGTTGTTGTAGGACTAGCTAGAGTTACCGCAGGTGTAGTTGTCGTAGGACTAGTTGCAGTTAGTGTAGTTTTAGTAGGTGTAGTTGTAGTAGATGGAATTGTTGTCGATATAGTGGTTGTAGGACTAGTTGCAGTCGGTGTAGTCGTCGTAGGAGTAGTTGCTGTAACTGTAGTTGCCGTAGGTGTAGTTGCCGTAGGTGTAGTTGTAGTAGGTGTACCTGATGTAGGTGTAGTCGTCGTATGTGTAGTCGTCGTACGTGCAGTTGTCGCAGGTGTAGTTATCGTAGGACTAGTTGCAGTTGGTGTAGTTTTAGTAGGTGTAGTTGTAGTAGGTGCAGTTGTCGTCGATGTAGTCGTCGTAGAACTAGTTGCAGTTGGTGTAGTCGTCGTAGGTATACCTGTAATAGATGTAGTTGACGTAGGTGTAGTCGGCGTAGCTGTAGTTGTCGTACCTGTAGTTGTCGTAGGTTTAGTTGTTGAAGATGTAATTGTCTTACATGTCGTTGTTGACGTTGTAAATTTGGTTGTGGTTTTTGTCGTACCTTTAGTAGTAATTGGCACATTTACATGTAAAGGTCAAACATTAGAAAATTACAATCCATGAATTAATTAAATGTACTCGCATCTTTTTTCACTAAACTGTCGTTTTCAGCAGCAGTGCAAAACTCTGCTGTTGCAAAATTTAGCTGTTTATTTGGCTGAATTCACGCTACAAGATTATAGACTGAAATTACGTATGGCGGAAACACTTCAAATGGATTGAAGATTTGTTGTAACTTCTTTCTGTAAAGCTTCTAGATGAAGCAAACTTTTATTAGACCCAAAATAAAATGTTAACTGCGCAAAAACAACTATGCAGTTGACAGCTGATTGTGCGTCTATTTGGAACTCATAAGAAAGAAGAAATAATGAACAACTTATAATCCAACTTTGTTAATCGTCTAGTAAAACCTGAAAATTCCGAAGATTAGAATTGATTACAGGCTGTCATTACCGCCTCCACATTTGCAGAAGTATCGAGTGGACGTTGAGGCTCGGTTGCATAGACTTGTTGTCAAATCTGAACAAGTCACAATGTAACAATGGAAACTATTGTACTGATATGTAGTCAGATCACATCTGGGATCATAGATGATTGAAATACAGCTGTGACCCTCACAGGAAGCTTGTGTTTCTGCGGTATCTTTATTAAACTGAGTATTAGTCCAAGGTTGGTCTTGGTCATTGTAGCAGGTCATTTGGTAAGAATCGCAAAGGCTGGTACAGGTCTGACGAAAATCAGCCCATCCGTAGTAGTACCCATCCGGATACTTTGCAAATGCATCAGTGTTGGCGACTATATCTGAAATAAGCTTACAGGTTTTATAACAAATATTACGCTGCAAGGGACTACCCAGTACCCAGAAAGTGCGTCATCTTAGACTGTTAGATGGTCAGCCTCTTATCTTACTTATCTTATCTTTGTATAACATTGTCAAATAGTAGTACAATACATTTTACCATTTTAAAATTTTTGGAAATTTAGTCGAGCAAAGTTTTTACAATCAAAAAATTCTCGAGTAAAATTTCAATAGAAAACTCGACTCGACAACTAGCTGTTCTTTTTCAGCTTAACTCGCGTTTCAGGATCACAAACTTTGCGTATTTCCAGCGTAGTTTAGCTACTTGACTCGACGACAAGACAAAGTATTATGGAATAGGCCCCTGGGCTATTGTTAGTGTGTTAATAGGTTGAACCATAGACTAGACATGAACAGTTACTCTGCAGTTACCGAGTTAACTTGTACTCCGCAGTTGATGCCCAATTTGTGTCCAAAAATTGGAAAGTTTGGATTCGGAATCGGAGAGGGATGAGCCATCCGTCTCCGGGGGTGAAAGTAAAAACCTTCCAGCCATTTGTGTGCCTATAGCTTAGGTAATATGTTTAAGCTAAGTTTCTACGTGAAACAATTGGACATCCTGACCGAAGTCTTGTAACTTTTTACATCAATCTCAGCCCCCTGAGGTTTTAATTATTTTCCCGTCAAAATTTCACTTTTTCACATGTTTGCAATCCGGTTGAACATACTTACTTGAATAGATAAGAGTAAATACCAGCAGAATCAATACGCTCATCCCTTGACGTTGAATAATGGTAAATCAGCTTCTACAGCCAAAGTAGTTATTGATTATGGCATGATATATTTACTGTGGTACTGTAAAGTTGTTCTGAACTGAAATTACATGTTTCTGCTGCAGTAGGACTTTTGCCTTCAATCAATAATCAACAAGTTCCAAGGAGTACTAAATTAAATACCCAAATATGGAACAGTTTTAGCGGATATTGCGCATAAGTCGGATGCATGCAAAGCCAGGAGGACATTTTTCATTGTTTTAGAACGTAGTAGGGGTGAACTAGAACAATGACAGCACAGTTCAGACGTGGAACGACATACAGTTGTTGGCGCTGCGCAAACGGTCAATTTTCGCTCTCGTTAAAAACTGGTTTCTTGCATCGAAATGTTTGGCGCAGGACCTGACCTCTCTTTCCTGACATGTCATTAGCACGCACGAAAGGTTTCAGTATTTAGCGAAAGAATCTTAAGGGGTGAATTCTTAAAGTGCGGATGTACTGTTACACTGCGCTGGCATAAATTCTTTCTAATACGTAGTTTGTCTAGACAAGTTGTGGGCTGCATGTTACATAATGCGGGAAAGCATTAGCGTCAAATAGGTTTTTAGGCGGAGGCCTCAGCCAAAATGCCAATTTGTTTATTAAATTTGTATCAAACCGAATTGGAGATGACAAAAAGTTCGCCGCGTTTATTTTTTAAAGAAAAATTATACTCAGAATCTCCCAAAAACTAGTCCACTCGAGAACACTACTTGTTGTAAATTGCAGCGTAGCAGTGTGGCGCAGAGGCTCATTATTCCAGAAATTTAGCGCCACAGCGCATCTAAATTACTAATTATGCAGTAACTCGAAATGACTATTCTAATCATCCGTGAGTGATGTTTCTGAGCTTGCTTTAGTAGGCAACTGTGAAAGGAAGTTTCTAGAAGGATTCAAGCCAGTTTTTGTTCAGTTGGGGGTTCGTACGTAGCTTTATGGCTGGGTGGGTTTTGACTGTATGTTGGGCCCTAATACTGAAACTTTGTTATTTGACAGCCGATCATTTTTGTATTTGGTGTTTGATTGTAGATTGAGTATTTTGTGAAAGTTTATTTGAAGTTTATTTTGTTGAAGCTAGAAAGTAAAAACCATATCATGGGTTACTTATTCGGCCGCTGTAGAGCTATCTTTTATATTTAGCAATTTAGTAATCCGTGTCTTTTTCTGACATATTTCTAGCCTAGGCATCACACACCGGACATGGACCAGCAACAGTTTACTTTGGTATTTTTATTAGGCAAAGTTACGACTTTCTTACACAATCATTCGAAAAGCGAGTAACTAGCCTTTATTAAATATTCATTCAACGGTAAAGTATCGAGTGATGAGAAAACAAATTCTGAAAGATCTTGCCATTGCCTTAAGGAATACAGCTGGGCTAAGGTCAGGATACAAAATACAGAAGAGTTCATTTGGCGTATCTGTCTAAGCCAAAATTTAACGCACAGATAACGATATCAAAGCATAAGTTAGATCTCGTTAGTTATGAGGAGGGGTAAGTTAGCTAGTTGCCACTAAGTTGATTGCGAATTTGGCTTTATTCCTAACGTCACTGTGCGACGAAATAAAAAGTGTGCAATAATACAAAGAGATGCCACTATACAACATCTGAATGATCCAACTGTGATTTTTGCTATACGCTAGGCACCTGTGTGAATAACTTTCACAAACCTTAACTGATTGATCTCAAATATGGTATTGGTGTATTTTTATACATAATCTAATCGATCTGCCAAAAACATTTTGAAATTTAAAAAAAAATTAAAATTTTAAGCTTTTTAAGGTAGGATTTTTAGGGTCGCTGAACACGAATCTGAAGCGTGGTTTCCGACCTTGGTTTTTTAGTCAAGATAGCATAACTTTAAACTTAATTTCCGGGCTAACAAAACTTTGGGTTGAAAAGTTTCGTGTTCAGCGACCCTGAAACCCATGTAGCAGCCTTCAAGGAAAATCGAAGACAACAAATTTTCGACCTCCTTGGAAAACTTGAAATTTAATTTTTTTGTGACAAATCGATTAGAACTGTGTTCAATGAAATCTTGCCAAATTTGAGCTCAATCGGTTACGTTTTGCGAAAGTTATTCATAAGTGTGCGCGCGCACATATACGGAAAAAGCACCGATCGAACCTACTACATTCTATTTTGAGAATCAATACACACTGTATCGATCGAGACTAAGCTGAGGTTTGAGTCGTAAAAAATGGCAGTAACAACTGCGAGGATTGCACGCTAAAGGAGGTATAGTGTATGTACCACCTGCCATACAGTTTGTTAAAAAGCGAAAATGTCCGAAAGAAGACAACTTCTTAAACAGGATAAGAACTATGTGAGGAACTGAACACTTCATTCATTTCCACCAGATCTATCAAAGCGAGCCTTGTTGTTCCTCAGTTGGCCTCATCTGTCTTTACCAGAAACTTTCCACGTACCAGAAACATACAAAGGTTTCCATAGCACTTATACCTCAAGAATTAAGCATTCACAGTGCCCGATTAAGTTTCCACGCTGACAATTCAGTTGAACGTTTCAGAATAAACACGACAGCCAAGCATATTGATAATGACAATACACATAGGTTGTTTTCCACCAGGCTTAAAATACTCAGCGCTACTGGCCCGTTCTCTCCAGACGCTAGTCTCACAAGGGTTCGCAATTAGCAACGAACTCGCCAACCCTACAAAACGATCAGACTCTCTGGAAGTCAAGAAAGCTGTCACGGAAGATGTCAAGGTTACGACTGAATCGACCGAGGTAGAAGTCAAATTTAATTCAGTTCTCAGCGAAACTGTAAACGGCGTAAGCGGAATGTTTGTCCTACATCACAAGGCGTGTCGCACCAGAAACATCGTGGAACCTGCCGACCAAATTACCTTCCGCTGCGGAGCTGAACTTAAAGCTCTCGATGTTGCGCTAAAATGGGTTCTTGGTGCATTTAGTGACGACAATAAGCATCGGCATTTTCATTGATTCCCAGACTTCGGTCCGTAAAGTGCAGATCTGGCCTGTTAAGAGCTGATGGTTCGACAATACGGAGTGCCTGTAATAAAATTACCAACATCAAAGTAGACAGCCACAGATCTGCTTGATTCTGGCTATTCAAATATTCCAGATTTCACGAGCGACTACGAAATGGACCGCACCTTCCGTAAAAGTAAACTTGTCTGCTATGCACGCTAACATCTGACTTTTCGCCCACAAATTGTGGGTGTCCCCCATAATTGTGTACCAAGCTTTTTCGCTGTATATTTACGTGCTGTAGTTGGAAAATACAAAGCCCAGTGGCATGTCTGATTTGTACCTCTTCGTGTATAAGTGCAGCAGGGGAATTTGTTTGATTCACTAGAGTCTGAACAAAAATTCTTGGAACCGAAATGTGAGCGGCTGTCCTGAGTTATCATTTGAAGGTAGCCTGTATAATGTATATATTTTTCGAATCCTCAGGAACCCGAGATTTCGAAAATCTGAAAAAAATCCGAAATTCCAGATTTCATTCACTGAAAATTTGAAATTTTTAGTTTTTCGCCAAATTTTATCGCAATCAAAATTTGGTTCGGACAGTCGAATAGAGCTGGTCCCGCTACACATTTTTGCTCTTAGAAGCTTTTCACGAAAATGCACCCAATTTCCGGAGTTCCGGGTTTTCAAAATTACCGGATTTTAAATATTTTCTCCAATACCCACAAGATGGGTATCATTCGAAAGCGCTTATCGGACTGAACAACTTTTGTAATAGAACGAACTCATGAAAATGCAACTCAATTCCCGGAATTCGCGAAAACCGGATTTTCCGGATTTTAAAAATTTTCTCCAATACCCACAATATGGGTATCATTCGAGAGCTCTTGATGAGCTGAACAAATCTTGTAATAGAACCAATGTCTGAAAATGCATCTAATTCCCGGAATTCACGAATTCCGGATTTCACTCTAGCTTGGAAGTTTTCGTGAATTCCGAGAAGGGGGCTCATTTCTGCAAGTTAGTTCTATTACTTCAGGATTTGTTCAGCTCATCAAGAGCTCTCGAATGATATCCATCTTGTGGGTATTGGAGGAAATTTTTAAAAACCGGTAATTTTGAAAACCCGGAATTTCGGAAATTGGGTGCATTTTCGTGAAAAGCTTCTAAGCGCAAAGATGTGTAGCTGGACCAACTCTATTCGACTGTCAGAACCGAATATTGATTGCGATAAAAATTTGGCGAAAAACTAAAAATTTTATATTTTCCGTGAATGAAATCCGGAATTTCGGATTTTTCCGATTTTCGAAATCTCGGGTTCCTGAGGATTCGAAAAATATATACATTATATAGGCTACCTTCAAATGATAACTCAGGACAGCCGCTCACATTTCGGTTCCAAGAATTTTTGGTCAGACTTTAGTTCTACTTTCGTTCAACGTGACCGTCGTTTGCTAACTTGCACATCACAGAGTAGTTTTGTGGGGGGAGGCATTTTGGTTTAGACATTGGCAAAAGTGGTGTTAACATCAGCATTAACGAGTAACAATCCCTGGCTTTTCGTAAAACTAAATATTGTAAAGCAAAAATTCCCCAGCAAAGAGGGACCTTTTTGCAAATTGAGTTTGAAACCAAAACAATGTATGTGCCAGTAAAATCAGTCTGTTAAGCTTTTATTTTACACAGAGTTTTTTAATATTATTAGAAGACATAAATATAGCTTTGTAGCAAATTTTTCTGTTTACTATTTTTATTTTCTATTTCTATTCGCTATTTTCTATCAAAGCGAAATCCTATATACTAAATATGACCATGAAATGTTGCCGTAAATGTTGCTTGCTTGCTTGCTTGAAGAGCTGCCGTAAATAAACAAATCTTTTGACAACCTTGAGGAAGAGCCAACATCGAATACGCCCTAGTTATTCGTTTGTTATAACCTTTCCAGAAAATTTAAAACATTGACTGAAAACTGCTGCTAAAAATATACCATAAAATAGATATCAAATCTTCTACTATATATTTACACAAAAACTTTGTCGTT
>JASAND010006507.1:0-31539 GCA_030248195.1 Trissonchulus latispiculum
AACCTAACTAGCAGCGGGACAGGACAACTTATTCTCCTAAGATGTTAGGGACAAACAAAGGACTTTCACCTGGCATGCGCATTCGGAAATCAAGGATATCTCTAGGTAACCAAGCAGACAAGCAATTACATACAGCGTACAGAGCGGATATCGCATTCGGCTCTAGGCTCTGGACACCACGGGAGTGCATCCATCCTTCGAGCTCATGCAGTACAAGCACAGAAACATGTTGACAGTAAATATTAGGACATCTAAAAATACCAGCGCCAAAACTAGGTATACTATCTATCAATCTATGTTTAATGGGGTCATTACATCTACGTACTTCATCTGAGACGGGATATACTGTGATAGGGACGCCATGAAAGTTTAAACCTACGCGCCAGAAACAGTTAACACAGAGAAACGTACAAACTTGCGCAATGCGGGGGCTTACTAAGTGAACTCTGGAATTGATCTTAAAATCCTTACGAGTGGGATCTGTGTAAACGTCTACCGTTCCGGGAAGCATCATGAGACCAGTGGGTAACTCGGCGGGGGTGCGGCGAGGACCTTCAAACTCCTGCGGGCAAACTAGGCTATAGGGGATTTCTAATGCAGCATCATCACTAACGAACTCGGGTTCAGACAAGACTTCAGGTGGGAGCTTCGGAGCCATCAAATGTTATTCCTAAAGGTAAGACGGGGACAGTGTAAACGCGAAGGGGCTTAAGGATAAGTTATGATCAGTTCCTAATAACACACCAACCATCAACACGATTACGAGCAACAGTTATTACACATAGTTATATTGATAACCCAACAGGTTAGGTAGATAGAGAACAGTATCCTCCGACATGGGCATGAAAGGATCACAAACAGAAGCAGGCAGATCAGGGTGCACAAAACCGACTTTATCAAGCAAACTAATCTGGTACTCATCATACACAACATTGGTAGCATGCGACCAATCCTTATGCTCAAGCAACATAACAGTCTTATCAGATTGACAATGAATATTCGGGCAACAGAAAATCGGATCTTGGACAGCAGGGAACGCACGAAGGAGACAACGCTTGAAAATGTTTGTCTTCTTGAGGAATTTGTCCTCCAATGGATACAGAACAAACGGAACACCGTGAAACGACAAGCCAAAACGCCAAAAACAATTCAAACACAGATAGGCAGCCATTTGGGCAACATGCATACCTTCCTTCAATAGATGAACTCTACGATTTGGGGGAAACAACTCCGGGAAACGAGGATCTGTGGCAACGAAGTGTCGGGTTCCTTGACGGACTCTGACCTGTCCAGATGGTAAGTGATCACGTTCCCTCAGGGGACCAATCTCGTGGCTCATCAAGCTGTAGTACAACGACTCGGGGTCTGGAGGAGAAGACACAGGATTCTGTAGGACAGGATTGGGTGGAGGAGTGGGAGGCTGGTACTCTACTACAGGCTCATCTCGGTAGGGCAGATCCGTAGGCGGCATGATGAAATCTCGGTTTTTCCGCTCAAACCTGAACAACACACACACAAGTTTATATTCGTTCAAACGGTTATTTCCCAAATATACAGACACAAACAAACAGCCAGAAGGGACTCTATTGGTGGACTAACGACTATGACGACTTTCACTATACTGTTGAAGTTACTTCACTCTCACGCTTCTATAATTAACTAATGGTTCACTGAATAATATTTCACGCAGCACACACAAGAAAACTAATAACTAAACAGACAATTAATTACTGATATCAGATTCAAACAACAACACAATTACAAGAAGGAAAGAATGGTTTTGTGATATTTTTTGAGTTTTATGTATTTTGTCTATTTTTATAGGAGGATTTTGTATTTTCCTATATCGCTGTACAAGACTACAATAAGAAATATAATTATGTTACAGTAAGGTGAAACCTATACCACAAGTAGATGAGAATCTATGTTACAATAATTTACTGCATATTTTTGGTTTATATCAGCTGGATTTTCTACTGTTTTTGTTGCTTAGTTTTAGACTAAACCAAAGCTTTTATGCAGCGTTTGTTATCGAAGCCGCTTCGGAAGCTGCATTCCGAGCACTTCACATGGGCTTATAGCCCGAAGACCAGAACTTCTGCGAATACGTGCCTCTACCTTCGACAGATGTTAGAGTCGAGGTACAGTGCCCCTCATGGAGCAGATGGCAGTCTAATACATTTCCTCCTCTAGTACGGATGTTAAGTACTGAGGCAATGCCCAACATGGAGCAACTTTAACATACACTTCAAGGTTCTAGATCATCGGTTTAGATGTTGCAACCGAGACCTCTTAAACAAATAACAATACTATTCGAAATTCGCAATAAAGAAGTTGGTCAGACAAATTATTACAGGAAAAATTACACAAGCTTTCACTAAAATAAAGTTTTACAGAGTTAGAGTGCAAAGCACTATTACAAGCTATACAAAGTATTTGGCAGATAGGTATTTCTACACTCTTTACAATAAGTTCTATGTTACAGATCACAGGGTTGTTTAGCGTCCAAGTTTACTGCTCAGACGAGTGTCGGCCCGATAGGGGGCCAGAGGAAGACTTCCCGTGTTGGGACTTCCTAAAGGGATTTCTAAAGATGGGACTAGCACCAGAGAGCAATGGGCTTTCGGAGAATAACTTCTCAACATTTGGTGCAGAGGACCTGCCACCTTGGTTGGCATGGTCAGCGGGGGACGACTGATTGGAGGAGGAAGAAGATACCAACTCCATAATTGAAATTTTGGGATTATTGCTGGTAGGCCATTTCCAGTCAGCGGGTGTTTGCACTGAAAGCACTACCATGAAATGATCGCTGTTCTCGTTATACAGATACAGTGCATTTCGTTCATAACTTTGGCTAGAACCTAGTAGAGCATCCGGCAGAAATTGTTGCCATGCCCAGACTTTGCCAAACTTTGAGTAAGATTGAATCGGAGTACGTAACCAGGCAGCAGTCAAAAATAACTCATCGTCGGTTGCATATTCTGCAGTTTTAGTCAGTCTATTTCTAACAGCCTCTGGGTCAGTAAAAAGTGTCCTAAATCGGCGTTTATGTTCATAGGTAGAGAAGAATTCTAGTAACCCACGCTTTACAGTTTTCCAATGATCTTCCGATCCAGTAATAGCTAGAGAGATAGCTCGATAGAAACAATTTCCGTCACCCACTACATTGATTACCTCATATGGTTCATGCAGCGGGGTATGTCTCATCATTTCCGGAAGACGATGCTCCACTGGAAGGCCGCGTAGTAAGGCCATATGTCCTTGCCAACGTGCATCTACAGGATTAAAAAAGTTCCTACGATTAAACGCTATGGGATCATTTTCGGGAGAAAGTGATTCTTCTCCTACGAACTGTGGAATACTGTCAGTTTCAGAAGCAGAATCTTGCGAGGAAATAACAACCTTCGGCGGAGCGACACTTTTCTGTTTAGGGGAGAGGGGTGCACGTTTCCTAGGCTGAACGGGAGGTTTCTCGGGGCTAGTGTCAGGACGACTGACCTTAGATCTCCGGTTGGGTTGTTTGCGAATGAATGGCTTGGGAGTCTCATTCTCGGAAGGTGAATCGGCTGAAGGTGGCGTCTTAGGTGGGTTAGCTTTCTCTAACTTCGCAACACTCTTAACTGGTTGTTCGTCAGGGACAGGGGATTCAACTCTATCAGAACCTTCGTCATCGTGATCATGAACGGGTGCGGTAATCACACGAGGTTCAACACAGGGGTACATGTTATTGAACTGTACCTTGACCCTCTTGGCACGGCGGTTGCCAGCAGGGTAGACCTCTGCAACGCAGCCGATAATTTTCTCAACGCGGTAGGAACCAATTTTCTTATTCAAAAGCTTATAAACTTGATCGCGCTTAGCTACATTCGAAGCCTTAATCATGACTAAATCACCAACTTGGAAGTTTGGTTCTACGGCGTTTTTGTTATAGTGCTTATCGTTTACTTCTCGCACAGCGCCGATTTTTTCGCGAGCTAGCGACCAGGCAAGTTGAAGCGCCTCAGTGGCTTCCCTCACGTAATCGAATCCAGAATATTTTCTATCGGTGGGAATTGAAACGTTAGTAGCACTGGGGAGAACAGGATCCCAGGCATGCAGCAAATAATGAGGGGTCTCGCCTGTAGTCGAATTAATGGAGGTGTTGTACGCAAACTGGCAGTACGGTACCATATTATCCCACTCTAGGTGGTTCTCGGTAACCGTAGCGAGCATATCTAACAGTGTCCTATGCCAGCGTTCAACCTGTCCGTTTGCGGCAGGATGATATCTAGTGGTTTCAAGTTTGCGAGTCTGTACCTGTGAGCAAATTTCCTTATTCAGCTGGGCGACAAATTCTTTGCCCTGATCTGAGATCAACAACTTTGGAGAGCCATACTGTAAAATAACAAATTCGAGAAAACTTTGCGCAATAGAGTAAGCGGTTTTGTTCTTAATGGGTATGGCAATCACATATTTTGAAAAGGCATCAATGAAGCTCAAAATGTGTTTCATTCCGCTTTTGGAAGTTTTGCTGACATCCATTAGATCACAGTGAACGCGTTCGAAAGGTTCGACAGCCATGGGAGCATGTCGAAGCAGGGCCTTTGGGTTTTTCGGGGGGCCCTTTCGTTTTTGGCAGCGGGGGCAAGATTCAACCCATCGCTTAACATCAGCATACATTCCGGGCTACCAGAAACGCTGCGATAATCTAAAGCTGGTTTTATTCCGACCGCCATGTGCGGCATAAGGGCTATCATGGCATGCGGCTAAGGCTTCGTCGCGCAAACTTTCGGGAACGGCTAACACTTCCAGGGTAGTGTCCCTTACCTTTTCTAGATGTACTAGGACGTCATCGCGCATGTCGCATTGCTCGGCCAAGGACGTAATTTTGACAGCCAAATTGAAACTGCTAGGTAGGTTTCCCAGTATTTTGTAGTCAATAATTCCTTTCAGAAGTAAGTCCTCGCGCTGTAAAGTCTGCAACTTAGCCCAAGATTTAGGATTCAAAGAGACGTTAGAATTGTCCCGAACGGCATGGTGAAAAACATCACTAAAAACAGCTGTGACCGGATCAACTCGCTTCGAACGACCAGTTTCCGGTGAGACTTCTACAGGCTTTTCATAAGCTTTACTCGGATAGTCTAAATCTAGTATGCGTGGTCGCAGAGCTGGTTTACTGTCCGGCTCATCTTCACTTGTTTCTGAGCTAGAAATTTTCCGCGCACTCCTCAATTTCGGTTGTTTTTCAGGGGATGGTTGACTCTGTTCCTCATCAAAATCACTGGAACTAGAGGGTTGCGAAATCTTTGAAACCTTGGATCGAACGGCTGGCGGTCCCTTTTTTGCTCTTAATTTGTTAACAACAGCGACATTAGGGTCTCGGGCTCGTCGGGCCTGTCCACGAATAATGATCAGATTTATGTGAGCGACTAGCTCCTCACTCTCGTCCTGATAAATTTGCACAAATTTTCGGTCATTTTCCTGTTCGTCACCTAACAGACCCTTTGCAATATCAGCAAATAAAGGATTCCTAGAGAGTCCATCTGCATTCCTAAGCTGAGGATTATTTCGGTGCTTAATTTCAAAGTCATATTCTGAAAACGTCATTTGCCAACGGGCTAATCGAAAATTTCGTGGTGGATGCTTCATTAGCCAGCGTAGTGCGGAATGATCAGTGAACAAGGTGAAAGGGGGACCACCATAGAGGTAATGACGAAAATGCTCGATTCCAAATTTCATAGCTAAACACTCTTTATCGTGGGTGGAATAATTTCGCTCATACTTTTTCAAAGATCGGGCGGCATAAGCAACAGGATGGTATTTACCATCATCCTGTTCCTGAGACAACACAGCACCTAATCCTAAATCAGATGCATCGGTATGAAGAATGAAACCTTTGGCGAGGTCAGGATGTGCTAACACGGGTGCTTCGATCAAACTCTTTTTTAGAAGATCGAACGATTGCTGATGCGTATTATTCCAAACAAAACGAACACCCTTCTTCTTGAGAGAGTATAGCGGGGCAGCTAAATGCGCAAAACCTTTAATAAACTTCGCATAGTAAGCACACATTCCTAAAAAACTTTCCACGTCCTTAATGTTTTTAGGCACGGCTAGATCGTGTATGGCTTGGATTCGTTCCTTTAGAGGTTCAACTCCTTGCTCCGAAATGATGTGTCCCAAGTAGGTGACGGACTTTTTCAGAAAGTGACACTTTCCAGGATTCATTTTTAGGTCAGCGGCGCGCAGGCGGTCAAAAACTTCTTGCATAATTTCCAAATGTTCCTCGAAAGTTTTTGAAAAGATCAAAATATCATCTATGTAGATGATGCATTTTTTCCACTGTAAATCACCTAAAATCCTTTCCATACAGCGCTGAAAATTGCCGGGGGCACACTTTAGACCAAAAGGTAACACGTTATACTCAAACTGGCCGTGAAAAGAATTGAAACTTGCTTTTGCTTTGGATTCCTCATCAAGTTCGATTTGATTGAATCCTTTGCTCAGATCGATAGTGGAAAAGAACTTTGACCCTTTCAGTGACGTCATGATGTCGTCAATGCGCGGAATTGGATACACATCCGGGTCGCTAATTTTGTTGACTCTCCTAAAATCGACGCACAAGCGTAATTTCCCTCCCGGTTTGGGTACGTAGATCATAGGCAAACTCCAAGGACTGGTGGAGGGCCTGATTAAACCATATTTCAGCATTTCGGTGAGCTCCTCAAGTAGCGGCTGTCTCAAGTGTACGGGAAGCCTATAGGGCGTGGCGTATAGCGGTTTAGCATCTCCAGTGTTGATGTGAGCTTTAAAAATGGTGCATTTGCCAATGTCGAAAGGATGTTGAGAAAAACAGTTTCTATTCGGGTTTAGAAGCCCCAGAAATTGTCCAATTTCCGTTTTTGACAGATTTTCCTGATCGAAAGAAATTTCGCGCATCGGTTCCGGCAAATCGCTGAGCGCACACGAGCGGCTAGTGAAACAAGTATTGACGCTATAACCATGCTTTTTGCTAATATTTCTGCCAGATTTCGGAGGATTTCTCAAGCAAACGGGCTCCCCATTTTCATTAACTAACGGTCGGTAGTTTCGAATGTTACCGCCTCGCCGGAGTTCATTCTGCGGCGTTACGTTTCCTAGGGTAGAATTTTCGTAGATAGTGACCGCCTGTCCTGTCTTGTTCTTCATAAGAACAGGAATCAATCTTTGCCTCAAATTTACCATAGCAGGCATCACCTGAATGCTAGAGTTTTCCGACGCGAATTTAGCTTCAGTTGGCTCAAAAAGACCATCATATTTCAGTTTTTCCATACTCTCAACTAAGGCGGGTACTGCAACTTCTGAGTAGGCCGGTATGGTAACTTTCTGTATTGCAGAAACCCGGTAAGCGGTGTGAGTAACCGGCGTTTGATGGATAAGCTTAGCAACCATCGGAGGGCGTTCAGGCTTACACAGCCTCAATTCACCTTGCGCGAAACTTAATGTGAGATCTCCTCCGTGTTCGTGCAAGAAATCCGTTCCATGAGGCAATCCTCAGCTAGTCCCTTAGGAACCAGAAAGGTATGTTCAACAGTTATTCCCGGTGTATCATAGAATTCAACAGGTACTTTGACGGCTCCGCGAAATTTTAAAGCCTGGCCGTTTACTCCTTCGGCCCGCAATGGTCTGTCCATGGGTAGTACTTTCAAATTTAAAAATTTAACTAAACTTTCGTTCATCAGACTCAAATTTGCGCCAGTGCCTAACAGCGTTTGAACTGGCTGCCCTTTCAGATTAACATAGATCATGGGTAATGGCCTTGGTGGCATCGCACTCACTTCCTCCATACAACAAGTGCATGGTTCTCGCTGTGTCATACCTATCTGAAAAACTTCGTTCTTCCTAGGCTTAGCTGGTATCATGAGCGGCAGGGTTACGCGTGTACCATCTGAAGCAGGCCAGGTAATGGTGTGCTTGCCAAAATCTAAGGAGATTTCCCCCGGAAAGGTTACCATAAAATCGGATCCCAAGATGCAATTGGTGGTCAATTTCTCTACCACCAGAAATTTCCAGTTATGCACAGGCAAACGTTTTTCAGCCCCAGTAAATATTGTAGGAATTTTCACGTAACCCAAGATTTGACACTTTCCCCCATTTGCGGTGCGCAAAGACCCCAAAGTTTCAACAAGCGTAGTAGTCAAACCTAGTCTAGTAACCAAATTCTGAGATACTATCGACAGCAAGGATCCGGTATCAAATAGGGCGTTGACTGGCTGTCCTACCAATAACAGACTAATCATAAGTGGTATAGTCCTAACCATTAAGACTGAGTGAGCATTCACCATTCTCCCAGAACCTCGAGTGGACAGTCGTGTCTGTGGTCCCGATCCATCAGACTCAGGACTGACGGGTCTTACATTCCGTTTAAAAGGACTAGTTGCGGCATCCGCGTGTGCTTGAGAGGAAGCTGCAGAGGCCTCTTCCTCAGATCCTTCGATAGCTACCTGTCGTGAGAACCGTACGATCCTATTACCTTTTCCCTTATGATCACACCCTAGGTCTATGAGTGGTGAGGGTTGACTCTCCTGACTATCATCAGTCAATGGTCGAGAGCTAATATCCAATGGATCCTGTCCATAGTCGGACATAGATGAGGCATATGAAGTGTCTCTTGAAATCGGCTTATAGTGAGTGGTTGCGTGGCACCGGTTCGCCATGGACTTACGGTTGCGCTCAGCGAACGTAGTTTCTAGACTTTCTCGGGGTCGATAAGGCATCGGATCGCTCTTGACTGAGAGGTTGCCTAGCTCAATCGGTACTTCTTCTTCATCGTCACTGAACAAGTTTTCCTGCAGTTTCTGATTCTCAATAGGCGCCGAAATAGCGGGCCGGTTGGGTCGAGGGGAGGGAGACTTACGATTTCTAATCTTGGCCCTGAATTTTCTACCACATGGAGTAATCCACCAGATAATGCAACAGCCTAATAGCACAATGACTATAACTACCATTAAACCGTGCTTGAGTTCTAAGGGAATTAAAGGTAAATGCACATAATTTTTGACTTGATTTTGAATTAAGTTTTTCGCTTGCTCGTTCTCATATTCCGCCGTTGAGAGTTCGGTAAAGTGTAACGGGATCCGTCCCAAAGGGGCGGGAACAATCGTTTCTTTCAGGTCAGAAGTGGTTACCGTAGTCTTAGCAATGCCTAGAGTGCTAGTTAAAATGGTATTACCGATAATCAAATGTAGGTATCGACCGTGTTCGAACCAGAGGGTTCCAGTTTCTGGTACGGGTACTCTTTCACCTTCGGCTACGTGATTTAGCGAGGGCGATCGCGCGACAATTACTTCAGTATAATTTGTCCTAACCAGTACACCTGCAGGCGTAGTACGATAGATAGTAGAATTATCCAATACTTTGACCTGTATGTATTCGCGGCAGTGCTCAAACTCTTCACCTACGCGCTCGGGTGGATAACTAATGAGAATCTGTAGACATTTCGCTCTTAGACTCATCACAATTGCATTAGGAGGACAAAACCATAGACCCGGCGCTGTTTTACACGCAGAGACGTCTATCTCCCTAATCTCGCCAGTATCTAACCGTTGCGCATAATCCGGCAAAGGTGCCAGGGAAGTAATTCCGTTTTTTCGTGAATTGTAACCTACGTTCTGAATCGCATATAGGGGCCTTACCTCCTGTTCCAAGGGTACAGGGATTTCCAACATAAATCCGAATCGTAGAGTATTGAAATCAATCTTAATTGGGTAAACCTTCCCAAACTGGTAGATCAAACTCGGTTCCTGGCTAAGTAGAGAATTTCTCAGAGAGGGATGGGTACGGATAATCCCTTTTAAAGTTTGCAAGTTTACCAAGTTTGGATTAATCTCAGAGTGTAGACCAGCTCGCATGACAGAATTTAAGCCGTCTCGTAGAGATGAAGTAAAAATATGAGCGAGTAGTTGCATGTAAATTTGGCGCATATAAGAGAAGTTTGAGCAGCGGGCCCTAATAATCAGTGGTCAAGTCTTGAACAGTGTGGTGCAAAAACGCATAGACCTGCTCATTAGCGTGGACAATCCGTTTGATTGAATCAGTAATTTTGAGTTGGTCTTCCCTCAAAACGTTAAACCCATGTTCCACGGCCATTACTCGATTATCTAATTCGCCCAAGTGATAAGAGTTAGCCAAACTATTAGCAAGTCCTCCTAGTCCTAACGCTCCAGCTAACAGAAATTCAATAAAGCGCTTAGGTCGGCTGTGCGTTTAATCCGGTACCGGATAAGAAGTACAGACCCCAGGTGTTGAACGACACAAACTTGAGAGCAACTTTGAGTAAAAGTGAGTGTTTAAAACTCCCGAATACAATTTCCGATATTCAAGCTTAATCGAATCAATTTCACGCTCCAAAAAGTCAAATTGCGGGCAACTTTGGTTTATCATACGAACACAGTACTGGTCAGTCTTAGCCTTTCCGGTTGAGAGGTCAATGCAGTCTTCCTCATTAGCCCATTCGGGGGGCTTCCACTGAGGAGACATAGGCGGTACGGCCAGCTGCACGATTAGTGCCAGATATTCTGTTTTCTGCGAGATTACCCCAATCCCAGCAGGACTTAATACTGCTCCCCAACGGGGCAAAACTAAGGTACCAATTTTGGCAATCTCGTCTGCTAGAAAACGAGACGAGTCAGAATCGGCCTGTGTCTGTGCATTAGTTTTAGATACAAGAAAGGCCAACAGAACCCAAGCGGCAGGTACAGCGGCCTTCCTGCAAGTTCTTACAGCAGCTGCTAGAGTCCACATAAAAAACAGGAAGAGGTAGGAAAAAGTGTCCGCTTCGGGGAACAACGTATCCTCACCCCGGCCCGATTCAGTTTCTACCTCCATTGATGTTTCAAGGTTACACTGAGTTGCTACCGTGTTAGTGTCAACGATAGGCTCGAATACTGTTCTGTCCCGTCTCAGACTAGGCATCCGAGGGGGACGCCGCGGCAAGGGCACAAACAGTTCCTCTTCTGTCGAGGTAAAAGAACTCGCGCTGGGCGGGCGGTAAACGGGTTCCCTAATCTGACTGTATGCGTCAGGCGCACGACAGGTGCAGACCAATGGTCGACGGCACACCAGAACTTTATGTTGAAAATGTGGCGAGACTAAACAACGCTTAGCGTGCATCATGCAATCTTTGGACACCCTACGAGTCGTGCGGACAGTATACTGACCCGAAGAGTCGGATCGAGAATCTTCTCTACGTCTGGGAGAACGATACTGTTCTCGGGACGAATACCCGTTGCGACAATCGCTGCCTGTCGAGTCAGACGTACCAGAATGCTGGCGATTTCGACTGTTTTCCTTATAATATTGCCCCTCATTTTGGGTCCGAGAAACGGCGAATTTAGGTCCGTATTCTTTTCATTTCAGGAGGAAAGTCCCTACCCTGGGCAGGTTTCCTATCATAGCGATCGTTCCTCTCATAGCGATCACGTCTCGAGGCGTAATCGTCACGCCTATTGTTCTGATAGTTTCGGTTATCCCGCTCATAACGGTTTCCTCGACCATTCTGGTCGTAGTTCCCTTCATTCCGGTTCTGAAAATTTGAATTATTTCGGAAATTTTGATTCCCATCCGATCTACGCTGAAAATTTTGGTCGGAACCCTGGTTACTGGGTCGAAATGCTCCTCCGCCTGGTTGGCGACATTCTCGACGAACGTGCCCCGGTCTATTACAGTTAAAACAAGTTGTGCCCGGGGGTAGGTCACGTCCCTTTCCGGTCCTATTTGGATTTCCTCTCTGTTTAGAATCCAACTCGAATTGCTCAAATTTGGCCTTCAATTCTTTGACTGCTTTTTCAGCCTCAGCGATGGCAGCAGGCCTGTCCCTATCATTTCGAAAATTTGGTTCAATAAAAGAGGGATAGGCCTCCCCAGGGTATTCACCCTCGGCCTGAAGGGCCTTCTCAACAGCACGCTCCATGGTTTTACAACCGGGAGGTACCCGTGCCTTCAAATCACTTCGCAATCCGAAAAGGAATAATCTCAACTTCAACAGTTCTAGCTGGTCCTCCGTGAACCCGTCCTTTTCTGTGAAACTTAGTCGCGCGTATCTATTGAGTCTCATCAAATAATCCATAACTGGTTCACCCTTCTCTTGTTTCACTTGAAACATGAGCGACGATGCATGGAGAGCAGTGTGGGGGGGAATCATAACCTTTTTCGTGGCCTCCACCATCTCAGCCCACGTGCCACGGCTGGGTTTTGGCACTGACCTAAATAACTCTAAAGCTCGTCCTTCTAAGGAACTAGAAAAGGTAAGGACTTTTTGTCCTTCCTCAAAATCCATGACCTGACAGAAGCGGTCATATTTTTCGAGGAGTTCCTCGAACAATTCAGAGGGCAGCCCATGATAGATAGGCACCGAGCTGTAGGCAGTTGCTACACCCTGAGCCCTAATGGCAGAATTAAACTCTGTCAACGTATCGTTCAGTTTAGCTAAGACTTGTGATTCCACGCTTGGTGGAACGGCATTGGCCCCTCTGGGCCCAGGTTGCGCTGGTACTCCTAACTCAGCTAAATCGTTCGGCATTCTACTATATTATTAAAACGTCTGCTATTTCTCCTGTCTCAAACCTAACGTAGTATAATTCAATCTAACTTTCTACTCACAAGTTCAAAGTTCACGGGTCTCAAATCTAACGCAATATATGCCGCTTAACGCTATATTCTAAGGTTCAACGATCAAGTTATAGCTCATGAAAAACAAATCAGTGTCAATTAGACGGAGATATGGAAGGTGAATTATTGACATACGTAATTAATGGAATTTAAGGCCTACGTACTTGATAATTAATTAAATTAGCAGGTTACACATACAGTAAATCAATACATGCGGTTATCGTAAACCAGGGGATTTTATTTTTGTTGGTCGTGAGAATTCGTTTCGAGGAAAAGGCTATATTTTCAAACAGATAAGACAGATTCAATTAGTTTGAACTGCAGAGCTCATGAAAAATCACCCAGTTTTTTTCCTCCTGAGGGGGCTCCACATGTGATAAAACGGGGTTTGGTTATGCAAGTTTATGTCCAAATTAGGCAAGTAATCGATAAGGAATTAGGCCTCCCAATATCCGTTCCCGGTCGCTTTATCACAATCTAGCCTAGACACACCCTCAAATTGGGTTCGAAGTATCGATACAACAGCTATCTAGAGAGTACTGGTGAAATGACTCTCTTTTTACTTGGTCAAACGCAAGCGCTGGTGAAATGGCTTGCCAATCGGTCTGAATAACTATAGACAGCAGAATTTAATGGTCCTAGACAAAGTACGGGACAGATAGGATAAAATTCAATTACAGATATTTCTCAGAAGATGTTCAGTAAACGTTTTGGAATCATAAGAATTACAACCAGATTTTAGCAGTCACTTCAAGCATAATTGTGCATATTGTTCGAGTAAACTTCTTAACAGACAAGTACAGCTTTACAACTAATTGTGCACATTGAAACAGTGGATGAGTTCAACAATAAGTGTTACACCAGTACGACAGACTACAGAATACAATTCTTAGGCACCCAGCTAATGTTACATATGTCCGACAGACAGGTTAATATGAAATAGAGAAAAACGTAGAAATCAGTCTTTTAAGAGTTTTTAATCCAGTGTTGAAAGATAGGACTTTGACTTCACTTGCTTACTTACTCTAAAAAAACTCACAATCGCCTGACAGCTCTGGAACTCGATATTACCTTGTTGATCCGAAACTGAAAAGAGATGATCCGATTGAAATGACAGCACAGCTAATGCATAAAATACCAAGAGGGGGGGTTCTGTGGAGTCGAGGGCGCTCAAACAGGTCCAAACACACGGTTCACGGCACCGAGAAGCCAACACGAAATCAGGTCTAGCCTCAACTGGCCTGTATAGTAGATCACACCAAACACGGGTCTCTCCGACCGACCAAAACTCTAGCAAGCGCTAACCCAAGACTGACTGGAAAAATGGGGGAGACCTGTCAGTCAAAACTCTAGCTCCGCCTCTCGACTCTCCCAGGTGCGTGACGTGCAAGTTTTCATACTGTAGTCGGAAAATCTTTGTGTCTCTTTTGATGCCAGGCGATTGTATTGTGTGAACGAAAGTTATGTCACTTTTGTGTGACATAGTGGTTTGCCCAAGGGCTTTTGAGGTTCCAGTAAAATTCTAGTTAATCCCGATTAACCCCAACAACCTCCAAATTACCAAATTACCCAAATTAAACGGTTTGCTCAAGTATTAACGAAATTTGATTTAAGATCCTTTTTCCTTTCTTTGGCTAAAAGAGTCCTTAGAAATTTCACGAACAAAGACTGGTCCAACTGAGCAAAACAGGAAAACACGTTACATAACCAACCTCAGAACTGTTTTGAACACATGGACTGTTTCGGACACAAACACAAACCACGAAAACCAGAACACAGACATACGGCTCAAAAGACCAGACACAGCTCCCAAAAGGAGCTCAATCTTAAAATCAGAATCCATAACAAAAACAGACTCAACTCTTCCGCCTTAACTCAACTTTATAGCAAAAACAAACTCAAAAACTTTCCTGCCTTAGCTCAACTTTTTCTGCTTCCCTCACATAACGAAGAGCGGTTTCATAATAATTAAAAAAGGGTCCCCAGCTATTTGACAGTGCAATCGAATAATGTGGCCGACGCCTCACGAAAAAATTCACTTTAGTATAACGGTTCAAAGTTGATGTCTCCAAAAGGAATCACCACCTTAAAGGAATCCAGAGCAGAAACCGCAATAAGAAAACTTGAAACAAAACTTTCTCTCGGCATGGTAATGGCGTTTGTGTTCCCATGTTGAAAATGTTAATGAAAAATCGCTAACTTTCTCCTTAATGTTTAGTTTCGAACAGATCAATGAACAATTTTAATACTTCTTACATTCTGTTCATTATATATAACTTGCAAAATAGCCTACATTTATGGGCGATTAGTGTCGTTCTTTTTGTCAGCAAAGAATGATGTGTAAGCTGTTTCAAACCTTAGACTGGTTTGAACTCATCAGAGTGGAGACCCATAAATATGTATTAACTGCTAATAATAGCTGTTTACGCTATGACATGGAAGACATGTGGAGCTGACTGACAGCTTGTGGATTTGACATGCAGCCTCTAAACGCTGTCGAAAATTCGCCAAATGAATTGTGACACAAAATTATTTTCTCATGACTGAATAAGCTTCAGCGCACACCAAACAAAAAACTCCATCCGCAATTTTTGCTTTAAAATGCTTGTCTTGCACACAGCGGGAGACAAGTGCTCAATATATTTTTGTTAAGATTGTAATTTAACGACAGATTTCTTATCGCGTGACTTACATGGTTTCTGACAGTCTGCGACTCCTTATTACTTCATGGGCAGTAAACAGACAGTACTACTCCTTTTGCCGATTTATGAGTATGCTGATTAATTAAAAATGTCGAATGTTTGGATATTCTTTCTTAATCCAATACAAATGTGTTCTCCTTACATTTAGAATATTCAACGGGAAAGCACAAGATAGCTCACTCGGAAATTGCTTCGCTTTTAATCATCAGTTATTTTCTCGTGCCGGCTTCGCCTCCAAACGGCCGACAGTATTCGAAGGTACAGTTTGGTTGTCCTTTCATTACAAACCTTAATTTGTTTTAGCTATTATTTTTAATATATAATGTTTATTAACTTTTTAATCAATTTTACTCAGTGTTTCAATCAATCAGTAACAGCTCCTTTCATCAGCTCGAATTTCGTTAGAATCCATGCACTGTAGCTGATCCGTTCGATCTATATAGTGGAACACAGCATTTAGGGATTGCAAGGTGGACATAATTGAAGTCAAATGCTTTAGTCGGTGTACCTTATCTGTGCAAGCGTTTTCTTAAAATGCTAAACTGAATGAATTTAATCATAATCAGTACTATTTAGAAAATTGGCTCCAATTTAACTGGCATAATTGGTTTAACTAATTGAAATAGAACCCCACGCTTTTAATAAAAGAAGGAACATAAAAAGGAAAAGATGGCGGGAACAAAATCTACGATATACAAAGATCATTTACCAAAAATAGACAGCATAAATAGGTACTCTTATCTGTAGATAGCGGCCAACCGCCAATCCCAACCAAATTAGGGCCAGCTCCTCGTCAGTAAAGCCAACTTGGACCGCGAAATATTCGGCCAACGTCCAAAACTTAGTCACTGGTGACACACCCAACACAAAATAGGAAGTTGCTGCATGAAAGAACAGAAACTTCTATTTCAGGACTTCAGACGATTGTGCACAGTCGTCAAGACACTTACCTGCCTTACGTCCTACAGGCTGGTGTCAAAGTTATCATCCAGCCCTCTGGCTCGGCCATTATTCCTGCCAGCCAGGGTCGAATTGTTGCAAATGGATTTAAGACCACATTTATTGTTAGTCGGGTAAGTGTACCTTTTCAGAACTGAAATTAGATTTATTGAGTAAGTTTTCTAGAGTCAATTTTAGCACACAGGTTTCTTGAATCCTTGAAAATTTCAAAGAAGGCTTTCTTTTTATTATTTCTAGTGTGCTTTCTTACTGTGAATGTGATAACAATAAATCAATAGCAAATAATGATCACAGCTTGGCAAGAAATCGCTTATGGATAGTTTCGCTTACATAAAATTCATATGAAGGTAGCAGCAGTTTTCTATCATCTGGAACGAGCTCAAAATTTTTCCACAAAACGTTTTGCTAAAAATTTTTCATTTCTTATAATTTTCGCATTATTTTAACAACTGCTCACTCGTTATTTATTCGAAGATCGCCAACTTGGCACACAAGTCTCCGAATGTCTGCTTAACATTGTGGAAAAGCAAATGATTCAAAGTTGAACTTTTTAACTTTTTTGTCCTGTCCACTCCTTTCGTCTCGTATGGGTCAATATTGTCAGCTTTTGTAAATTGTCAAAACGAAAATAAATCTGGTATCATTTGACAACTAATGATAAGCTAAACAACTCTTGTTTCTAATAGAAATGTGTGTCTGAAATGCAGTATCTGCAAGTTAGAGGGAATGAAACATTCAGATCCCAGTAGCCGAAAACGATTCAGTTCACAATTGAAGACTGCATTGTGAGCGACTAGTTGAAATCCGTATATCTGTATATGAAGAAATTTTAGCACTGGGTCCTGTTGCATAAAACACTAATAGTACTCCAACAGTGCTTCAATAGTTTAATAGTCAGCAGTTCAATAGTAGTTTGTGCTGCATAACAGTCAATACTAATGAACTGCTATTGAAATAGTCAATAGTGTTTTAATAGTGATTCAATAGTGGATTTCAATAGGGCTTGTTGCATAAAAACCAACACTACTGAACTATTACTATTGAAATTAGCGTTATATTTCATGAGTCGGTGTACGCTCATAGTTGAGCAATTATTTTCTATTATTAGACTATAGACTACTATTAGACTATTGAAGTATTGAAATTCAATAGTACAATTATTCAATAGTCTTTTATGCAACAGAAATTGTAGTACTATTGAATGTGAAATCTAATAGTTCAATAGTAAATACTACTCACTTTTATGCAACAGGTTATAAAATATTAACCAACCAATATAAGTAATCTGCCGTATTAGTTAACCCAAATGTCGCTCGCTTTCAGTATCCACCTGGCCTTGAAGGACGCATTGCCTAAACTTTCCTATATCCCGACTTTGAACCTGAAATCTCAGTCACAGTTTGATTTCGAACTCTAATTTTCATCTTGTTTTCGGAACATATGCACCTATATTGTGTGGGGAAATTTAGCAAAATCAGGGATTATCGATTTTGAACCAAAGGACCCCTCTAAGTCTATATCATGCATCAGAAGGCCAGCAATGACATATTATTTCTGTAGTTGCATGCGCGAAAACTTAAGAAATGCCTGTTTGCTTCGCAATACCTCCTTTTTGCAGGCTTCTCTGAGACACATCAAAAGAAGATATAAATCATGCTTAGAAACTACAAAGCCCAAACATGAAAGCCTCAACTACTACTCAAGTGGCTATTCTGTTGAGGTAAGGTCCAAATGTGAGGGAAGCAGGCAAAGCAGGCTCTGCATCAAGCATTATATCTAATAAAATATTAAACTTGCTTAATATCATATTAAGCAATACAATAAACATAAAACATTACATTTACATCAAATTAAACAATACATTAAATACGTTTACGTTTAGTACTAAATCTAAGTTTAAGCTTAGTTAACATTTTTGTGTGTCTGAAGGTGTGTTAAATGTGTGAAAGCACTTCAATTTTTAAAGTTCCAGCATTCCGCGAATCATTATTGTACTACCCAGAATCTTGTAATCAATGAACAATGAAACCAAACAATGAAAATTCGTTTCTCGAAAGACTAAACGAATTAGATTAGAATTTCACAGCATTTAAGGTGTTGCTTCCTTTTTGTGTACTATTTTTAAGACGCAATAACTTTCTCATTTGCTAGAGTTGGAAAGAGATTACTTCAACTACACGGAACTATACGGAACTAACAAAACAAGAATTTTCGATCCTATACGTGACGATGGTTGGCTGCGAAAAAGAATCAGATACGTTAAAGATTTGGTTGCCGTTGCTGCAAATCCAGTTCAAGGTCCCTCGTATCCTTTGGCCAGTCTTTACGTGGGCGATCTCCATCCCGAAGTGTCTGAGGCAATGCTGTTTGAGAAGTTTTCATCAGCTGATCCAGTTTTATCCATTCGCGTTTGCTGTGATGCCATAACGCGGCGATCTTTGGGCTATGCATACGTCAATTTTCAACAGCCGGCAGATGCCAATCTCCTTAAAAACGCACGATGGGGAGACTGAGATCGTGATACTCCAGTGATCGTGGATGAAGTGGATCGATCAAAGAACAGCAGACGGAACAACTGGTCTGCAATGCTTGAAACAAGAATCAAAGCTAAGCTTTACCTTTTCTTGTTTAATTAAGTTAAGTTTCTTACACTGGCAGATTTTCCTACTATTCTATTTGAGTGCTCGGCCTTTCCCTCCCTCCCTCCTTTCTTCGCTTCTACTTCTTTTTTCTTCTGATTCATCCTTTTTTAATTCACCACCCACCGAGCGGGTACATAGATTTCCGCCATCCTAGTCACTATTGATATGCGGGGGGCAATTGTTATCAGTATATATGATTTCGATTGCCTTGAGTGTGACTGCGATCACTTTAGCGTCGAGCTAAGGGGTCAATAACCGCACGTCAGATCTGCTTGGGGGTCATGTTTTCTGTCCGTGACCTTCGTCTCTCCGCCTCTAGTCTGCCGTTTAGTTCAGCGGACCGCGGGGAGCAGCACAAAAAAGGTCTCTGTGAGTACCTAAACTGTGCTAGGCACCACGATAAAAAAAAACTAACAAAACAACTCTCTTTTGTGACACATAGACATCAATTTCTCAAAACTTCAATCAATCATTCAATCCGATCCTTCCTGATTAGTCGATATCAAGTTTCATGTGAAAGAGTACCATCTAACAAGAGAATGAAATAAAAGCAAATTGTTATTGCTGTTGCAGATCGCATTTTAGCTGCTTCTTAATTTAATGTGTTATATAGGCTTGCGAGAACACGCGGATGCAGCAACATTATGTCCTGCAATGTGGTTGTGGACATCCACAGTATCCAACAAGCGACAAACAACGGTGGTGCAACAATTACACAGAATGTAATAAATATAAATCTTAAAACTTAATTTTCAAATATGAAATTGTGGTAGTTAGTAGTAACTAAAGGTTTCTCCTGTATTGTCACCCGGCTATGTTCCGGGAGCGGGAGCGTTGGATTTTTTTGGTGTCATTTCCGAGCCATAAGGTAAATCAGATGCACAAAAGTTACTAATTTTCACTGAAAATTCTTAACTGCAGCTTTCTACTTCAGTCGAAGTTGAAAATATTTGGTATCGCTAGCATCGACTTTGTTAAAAACTAGCATATGTCATTCCGGTTCGGTCACTTATACTCCACTAGAGCTCTTAGCCCTTCACTAATTAACTAAGCAAATGCTTTTACTGATATACTATCTATTCATTTGTTTCATTTATTGAGTGAGACGACGCTTAAGCCGGGTTCACACTGGAGTCTTAAGTCTTTAGTTTTAAGTCGTTAGTTTTAAGTCTTAAAGTCTTTAGTCTTGACTTGATTTGGTTCACACTGACGTCCTTAGTCTTTAGTCGTTAGTCTTAAGTCTTAAGAGATGAATTTGTTTCATGTCCAGTTTTAAGGTCTTAAGCACGCTAAAAACCTTAAGACTTACGACTAAAGACTGCAGTGTGAATCAAGCGAGTCTTAAGTCTTAAGTCTTTAGAAGCTTAAGTCTTACGACCTTACGACTTAAGACTCAGTGTGAACCAATTTCCCAAGTCTTAAGCTCTAAAGACTTAAGACTTGCGACTTAAGACTCCAGTGTGAACCCGGCTTTAGATATATATATATATATATATATATATATATATATATATATATATATATATATATATATATATATATATATATATATATATATATATATATATATATATATATATATATATACGACGTATACAAATCCAAGACAATACAGGCAGGGAATATAGTCCTAAATTGTAATGCAAGTTGAATGACGAGGCATTTTGAAAACAACTGCGTACATATCCATGTATCATTTTACATTTTTCATATTATTCATGTTTATTATCTGCAAAAGATTTTTCAACTCTTTTCCATCATTCGCACCTGCTTCAAGTCCGGCATTCGGATCGAGCTTCGGGCCTGCTTCGAGCTCCTGGCTCGGACCAGGTCTGGCCCGTAGCCGCCCGGAATGTGACAACACCAGAGAATCAAGACTTCGATGGTCTACTAAGCAAGCATTGAATTACTGGTTAGCGCTGAGATATTGGGAAAGCTCAGTTTCCATAGGAATTGGAACCTTTGGGTGGCTGTAGCGTTTTTCATTTGTCTGCCGCTCCGCTGTATTGGTTCCCACTTACATCATGTTAGCTAGTATTATTTTAGCATTTTTTGATTAAAGACCGCCTTTGAACTATCATTCTACATTGCAGGAATATCAATGCTAGACTGGTTTTGTCCATACCTCGCAGTAATGAATTAAAACTAATGCTCTGTTCTTGCTTTGTACCTTTCCCTTCTATCCAGAATTGAAGTAGGGAATTTCATAAATATTGCATTTTGTTAATTTTCAATATTTCAGTTTTCGGCTTCTATTGCAGACAACTGCATACTGGATGCCTCGCTTTCCTACTCCAAGAAGAATTCCAGTTGTCCGGGTCTTTGCCGGTATGTTTTTTCACCGCCTGGAATTTCGCACAGAAGTGCAACTCTGACAGCCGTTTTAACTTTATCCAATTAAGTTGACCTGGAATGAACCTGAGCCTATTCACGTTTGCTTCACTCTGATTAGCAGATTAGCAATTTTAGAATCTCTGCTTGCGCCTTATCCGTCCTTTCGCGGAAACGCAACTATCAGAACAATTTTGATTTGTTTATGTATTGTTTCAGGGAAGAAATATTTGACCTTGCCATTACCTCGGCTGTTTGGCCAGCAGTGAATTTTCCTGTACGTAATGACAATAATTTGCTTTCTTCTAATATTTTAAATGATAAAGCAATTTTATTTAATGCAATTTATAACTTAGTGTAATCGAATGCAATCTGATTTTAACGTCTGAACAATTACGACTAACGTCTGAACAATTACGACAAGAAATCGATCTTACAAGCACAACCAAATTTCATTCAAATGCAGATCTTGGTATTAAAACTGTCTGGTGTTCGAGAAAACAAAGTCAGTAAAATTCACAAGAATCATATATATGAAATATGAAATTATATTAAAGTATTAGCAGAAACCAGCATTAGCACAGGATCAGGTCCTGGAGCGGTAATTGTCCCAATCTGAGTGGATTGTTGTTGTCCCTTGAACCCAATTTCTTGATTTCTTGTACGGCAAGCATAAATTAAAGTTAACAATAATATAAATTATCAGTATATTTGCAGTAAAATATTAAGTTTAAAAATTTGAAAATTTCAATAGATTTTTTGAAGAAGAAATTTTAGTAAGAAATTCCGGCGAAGCCAGAAATTTTCCGTGTGTTTTACGGTGCAAAAGCCTACTTTATCCGGCCATTTGTGCTTGCACCTTGCCCCTGACGACAATTTGGCTTGTACCATGCCGGGCAGGGGTAGGGACGGTTTGCATCCAACCCATATCCCCCACGCCAACCTATGGTAGAGACTATTTTCAAATTCAGATTCCTCTCGAAATGGTAGAACAGGAATCATGCAATGGCAGTCAACCACAGTGCAGAAATTGGGTCAGGTAAGAGCAGTTGCTTTTTGTATCTTTTTAGATTGATACATCCATGCTAAAAAATCTTAATTGTAGACGAAACAGATTAATTAAACTAATTAACCAGCTCTTCCTGCTGGTAGTCAACTGAACCCTGGATAAATAAATAAAAAATAATTGCCAAATTTATTCAGTTAGCATTAAATTCAGCAAGCATTTCGTTTAGAACACCAAAACATAGGTTAGTTTTTGGCATATCTAAAATCAACAAATCATTGCAAATACTTAGAATTGTGCAATCTGCGGTTATTTCAGGGCGAATTATGCGTTTATTGAAATACATTATCAACAGATGCAACATCTAGAGTTTATCGAACATCCAAAACAAACAGTAAGTTCTCTAACTAAAGTTTTCTCCAATCACTAACCAAGGCAGCCAACCATGAGCATCATGTTGTTGTTGTTGTTGCTATGGCCGGGTTACTCAGCTTAGAGGGTATGAGTAGTGTTGTCCCGTTAGCGAAAAATTCGGGCCGGGTCCGGACCGGACCGTTCCTAGTGATCCGGGCCGGGCTAGGCGCAGCCCATGCACGGCCTGAAGCCCGAGCCCGAAACAGGCCCGAATGGTCAAAATTAGTGAAAAATGATTTTTGATGTAGCGTTTAGAAGTTAATTAGCATAAACGATACAAACTAAATGTAATAATTGCATATTATTCAAAAATAATATATGGGCTTAAACGTAGCAATGTCTGTTAGAATCTAAATAACTTCTCCTGTTTGTGTCTTGAATTTTCATAAACGTCGTCTCAATAAGCAAATGGCTACAATAAATTAATGCATTACTCACCAATCATTGAAAGCATTTCAATGAAATAGATTTTTGTAATTCGAGAACGGTATTTAGCTATAAGCCGAGTAAAAGAGCCAAACTAACAACGATGCGGGTTTTTAATCAATACTTGATATATACTATACAAAGTCAGTACTGAATACATTAATATGTTTTAATTCAATTGAAGTGAAAAGCTTCTAATTTCAAGGATTCGCAGTAAAAATTCGGTGTTCTTCTATCCATTTATATATATTCTTTTTACCGTTTTATTTTTATCCGTTTTACCTTTGGCCCAGAAACGGCCCGGGAAAATCCGGGCCTGTTTTGGGCCGGACACGGGACGGGCCGGTCCGATCGAATCTTTATTCATCTTCGGCTTGGACCAGGCCTGACCCGAGCTCGGCAAGAGGCCCGAGACCGTAACAGCCCCGGATGACAACACTAGGTGTGAGTGCCCTAACCTTTGTCTCTTCCCATCAGTTATTGCTAGTAACACTCTCGCTTCGCCGCCTGAATACTGTCTGACAATGGAAAGCTGAAGCAGAGACACCTTCTTGGCCTTTCGACTCCGATAGCAAGACAGCCATTAACTGCTCATGAACAAGGTAGAGGAGCACAGCATCTTTCGACATTCCCAAGCCCATAGACAAACCATCAGAGATCAGAGACAAACCCGGAAAGTCGGTGATACATTCTGGGTGTATACATGACTAGTTTGCACCCAGCACTCCCTCTCACATTGCAGAAAAGCTGGTATATCAAGTGGACGTCCTTCCACTGGGAACTCTTCGCGCCCTACTCTTGACGATAAATGGATTAAGGGTTGTGTAATGTGAACAACCCCCCCCCCCCGCAAAGCAGCACACGGGCGCACCAATTTCACGCCTCCTGCGACTGGCGGAGCTTTGACCTAAACTTTTTGCTGAAGGAAACAATGTAACGTCATTATGGCTAAGGTTGAAATCGAACCTCGGACCTTTCGATCCTAAGTTCAACGCTTTAGCCATTCACAAACACGGTCACTCAGAAGCATTATCATCGTCAGCAACAAGCTTACTTCCAAACAGCACATTAAACATAGGATTTCCTTCTTTTTCTTTTCATTTATTAACCATACAACCAGTGCCATGACAGCAAATGAAGGCAGCAAGTAAGGTGTCAAACAAGCAAAAAATAACACAAAACAACTCAAAAATAAGCATAAAATAATAACAAAAGTACTAGCGGATTGCGGAACGGATTGAGCTTGCCCTGCTAGCTACTTTTCCCGCCTCTTGATAATAGGAGATAGAAGGGAATTATTTTCTTTTAAATTCATTTATGCATTCAGAGCAAACTATATCGATAATCAGAGAGTTTCAAATTGAAACAATTCGATTACCTACAAAAACAGTTCTTTCTAATGTCTAGGCTAAAGTTTAACGAAAACAAATACGAAACGGTAGGAAACTTCATTGAAATCAAAGCCGGAAAATTTCAAAAATCGGACACAGGAGATCTTAGGACTACTCAAGCACTGAAGCGGGGGTACCTTGAGAATTTGAGAACTACATTTGAGAACTACAATAACAACGTTATTGTAAACAGAGTTATAGCTTTTATCACTGTAAACGTGGTGTTAACTTTCTGTTATATATTCGGCTACTAAACCATCCACATGCTCTAAAGAAGAAGATTTCTGACTACAAATTAGTGTTTTTAAGTTTTGATCATATGAGTTTAGAACTTCAGCATTTTTCTAAAAAAACTGAATATCTAAGGTTCTAACACTTTTGCTTCAATTTTGCTGGTTTCTTTCGAGAGTCTTTGGCTTGCGGGCCGCAAGACCGGTAACGGAACGGGGCTGGTACCGAAAGTGGTACCCTCCTCCAACTCTGCTCAGGCCTGTTGTAGACCACCTTAACTCTGAGTGTCTTGATCGGCCTCGATGGTCCCCTTTTACTTGATTTATTAATATTTTATGTTTGTTACAGACAACGCGATTTGTCAGCAGTTTTGGATCAGTGATAAACCTGGCTCTCGGAATGTCCGCTATCAGTCTAATTGAAATTGTTACTTTGCTCTGTCAACTGCTGAAAAGGAAGCTTTGAAAATGTATTCAAGAACTCAAAACTCTTCTAGAGCGAAATCATGCTGAGAACCACTTTCGCGATTTTGTTATGTCAACTAAAGTTCCATTGATTGAAGTTATTACATTGTATTAAGAAATGTCAATAAACTAATCTTGGATTTTGTTCATCAGATTGTAAAGATAGCTCCCTTGGGTGTCATGTAGTGTGAGACCTAACTCATCAGTCAGGACTATACTAACTAGGGAGAAAGAAAGTGTTCTGAACACTAAAATAGGCCTGATACGACTGACCATGCTATTGCTCAGGTAAACGACGACAGCTACCTTGGGGGTGACTGCGGCATAGCTGACCCTAGAAATAAGCGCACGTCAGTCTGGCTTGGGGACCTCGTTTTCTGTCACTGGCCTTCGCTTCTCCGCTTCTTGTCTGCCTTGTGTGCTGCTTTCAAAGTCACAACCACGCAGGCTCAACTGTGCAATGATGTCCCGTTTAGGCAACTTCCTTGTTTAGCTTTAGCTTCCTTGTTTATTTGCTTCCTGCAAAACATGCCGAAAAACGTGACGCTCCCCAAACAGGTCCACGCCTGTACAATTCAAACTTAAACCATGCAATTGTATGTATCTTTTCCCGCCGATAAGATAAGCTGTTTAGCGCATGAGCTAAGTTGTTTACAAATTCTATGCTACTAAAACCTGGTTCGTGTAGGTTTATTAATTGTTAAAACGGAGAACTAACGCACAGTAGTGCGGGGTACTGCTTAAATATTTCAGCCATAGGTTAACCCGAGGGTATGGAGTGTCTAAGCACCCCCCCCCCCCAGCCCGGGAAAGGTTACAAGCCCTATCGCCACAGGGGCGATGGGTATGAAAATTGGGCAAGGGGAAAGCAATAGTGGCCGGAACAAATAAGGTTTTTACATGTATAGGTTGTAGCACGAGACGGGCCAGCCTGCACTCAGTACTTTAAGGCACGTACACTTGTGAAACTCCGAGTGCAGGGCACGAGTGCGCGAAGCGCACGAGTTCCTTGCGCGAGGGTTTCATAAGTATATATTTGGGCAAACCAAATCTTTGTTGAAATTTTTCTAAACAGTTGCTGATTTTTATTATTGCTGACGTTAATTTTATCAAGATGTACAAAGACTTATTTAAAATTGTGGAAATTCTGTTACAAAGCAGATAGGTTATTCTTCGTGTAAAATCTCTTCCCAGTGGTGCTAAAATGCCCATAATAGTAACTCTACACCCCCAGGTAATTCTATGGGTTTGACCTGTGACCGCGTCCTTCGACCCTTTGGTTTCTTCTTAGCCCTTCACAGTGAAGCAGTAATAGATAGGATTCGGTTTAATACTTGGGAGGTTAATTGTCCGCACATTTTTTACTATTTCAGTTTTAGAATTATTACAATTAGCTGCATGGCCATAGTTCAGTCGCCCTTTGTCCTGCCTGATAGCGAGACAGCAACTAATCGTCCCATACACGAGTTTGTGATGGAGAAATTTCAGGAATACGGTAACACTCCAGCCTGCTTTGACCTGGACAGCGGAACCCAGTACAGTTTTGCTCAGTTGACGGAAATGGCGCGATCAGTTGCCAACACGTTGATTGGTCAATACGGATTTCAGAAGGGGGACGTTGTGGCAACCTATGTGGAAAATCGTGCCGAAATTCTGCCCTTATTTCTTGGTCTCAGTGCGGCGGGTGGCATCTGGACAGGTGTCAATCCAGTCTACACGGCTGTCGAGCTGCAGAGTCAACTGAAGGATTCCAGGGCCAAGATTTTGGTGCTTAGACGTGACCTTTGGTCAGTTGCAGAGCAGGCTATCGCTCAGCTGCCCAGAAATCAAATTCAGCATATACTTCAGGTGGATCATCCGTTAATTCATGACGCTCGTGTCCAACCGATCTCTAAGCTATTGTATGGTCGGTTTGTAAACTTTCCCGCAGTATCTGTCGATCCTACAGATGTGGCGTTGCTGCCCTATTCAAGTGGAACCACAGGAAAGCCCAAAGGCACCATGATATCGCATAAGGCGTTGTGTGTGCTGCTGTCCAATAATGGCGGTGTGCTTGGATATCGCTTGGAGCCCGGAAAATGGAATGTGTCTGTCCTACCGTTTTTCCATATCGGTGGTTTCATATCTTTGGGTAGCGGTCTAAAGGCAGGCTCTCCGACGGCTATCCTGCCAAAGTTCGACGGAGCTCGACTTTTGGAGGCAACTCAGCGATTTCGAGCTGAGACGGTTTTTGTCGTTCCCACAATTCTGAGCTTTCTGGCCAAGAGTCCGCTGGTTGATTCGTACGATGTCAGTTCGCTACGGCGTGTCTACTATGGGGCCGCTCCGGCGGGGGCTGAACTACTGAACCAGGTCAAGAAGCGAATGCCCTTCGTTGAGTCATTTGTGCAGGTATAGATTTGGTGTCAGCAATGCTTTTTTAAACAATTTCCCTTGTTTAAACAAACTTGCGAAAATTTCATTGCTGGCGCAATACAAGTCGTAGCCATAGGATAACGTGGGGGGAAATGGGGGAGTGCAGACCCCCCCAGACCGACAAAAACGGGTAGACCCCCTCAGCGAAAAGGAAAAAAGGGCAGACTCATCCAGAAAGGAAAAGGGTCGACCCCCAAAGAGATTTTTACTAAAAATTGCTAATTTTTTAGAAAATTTTAGCGATTTTTTCAAAAAACTTTCTTGAAAATCGCTAAAAATTGTCATTTTTTACTAATTTGTGGTCAAAAACGTTAAGAATTCGCAATGTTTACTAATTTCGGGGCAGCCCGCCTTAAAATTTGGGAATTTTTCAGGGGTAGAAACCCTCGCCGAGGTCGGGGTAGACGCCCCCCTAGAATCGGACCTTCTTATTAATGTATGGTCGTAGCCGCAAAAACTTATATCGTTGGATTCAGCTCAGATTGAACTTGACCATTATGTTATTTTTACTCTCTTTTGCTGGGATTCGATTTGCCGAAATTTTGGGGCAAAAAGTGGTATTTTTCGAAAAACTATACTTTCAAATTTTGAAATATCACATATATCAGGTGAAAGCAGACGCCTCAGCGGTCCTAAAAATTCAGAAAACTTTTTCCTTGAAGCGGATGAATCGCCAGTAATGACCAAAGTCGGAAATGCGACAAAGATCTAAGGATTTTGAAAATCTAAAGATTAGAATAACAGTCAATTTTCAACCAAAAATGCTGAAATTTGGAAAATAGGAATTTTGGACAAGGGGAAAGTGTTCGTGAAAAACTATGGTAATTAACTTGCACCAATGTTTCTGGACGTATAAAAGCGGCACCCTTTGTTTCTGTGTACGGGAAATTTCAAAACAATTTTTACACGAGAAGAAACATTCCGGTTCAGAAAATATATACTTTATGGCAGCTATCTTGAAGCGCTTTTGAGATACAAAGAAAACAATTTCGCTATCTACTTTTTAGGTCAGACTTTAGACATTGTCCTTTCTGAAAATTATTTCCTCCATTAACTATTCTACTGCGTTTAAGCTGCCAGCACTTTTGATGTCTTCTATACTGCCCTTCTAAAATTATGCCTCTCATTGCTAATTTAGCTGTATGGAATGACTGAAGTAGGAATTTCTACCACACTTCCAGAATTCAAGGCGGATGAATCCTATCCAGTAGCCTCGATTGGACTGTGCTTACCGGGAGTTCAGATAAAAGTAATAGCGTCCTTGTTTATCACACTTCATAAAATAACTTAACGAGTCAAGAAGCAGTGTTTGGATTGGCCGAAAGTTTTTCCTGGCTAGCTTGGCTTGGCTTGGCCGGAACTTTACGTTGGGGCACCTCCCTGAAGTTAGCAGTTCCATTGAATGAGTCAGCGATAAAACCGATTGATTCAGATAGAATATGTTGAAAAATCAATGAGTCAACCTTTATCTCGATTGAGACAGTTGTATTTCGATATTTATTAGCGAATATTGCTTGGAACTGCTAACTTCAGGTTTACAGTGCCACTTTTGAGTCATGCGCTCAGATTTTCACAATAGGTAGCTTGCATCATGTATTGAATGAGTCACACAATGAAATCCCCAAATGTCAACCCATTTTAATTGAAAAAAGTGAAAATTCAAACTACTTGGATTCTGACAAAATGATGGTGCTAACATGTTGCTTTAGCTAACTAGTGGCATATAATACTACGTGTCCGTCCTTGTTCAGTGGCAGGGCAGATCAGATATCCAGGCCTCCCCCCTGAAATACGGACCTCAGAAATTTCGAAAAATTGCAATGCAAAATTTTCTGTAATTTCCTTTAAAATAGGGCTTGCTTTTAACGTATTAGTCGTTTTTGGACCGTTTAAAGCTATTTTAAGCGAAAATTTGAGAAAAATGTTTCTAACCATAGAAATGTAGGGGGGGGATGTGAGGGGAGGGACCTCCCCACCAAAAATGACAAATTTTGGCGAATCCCCCCAGATTTTCAGATTTTTGCTACCCCCCCCCCCCCCCCCCCCCCCCAGATTATGCCAAAAATGGCATCAAATCGAAAACTTAGGGGGGATCCCCACCCCTCCGTCTGGAGCCCCCCATAGTTTCACCAGGGGGGCGGGGGGGGGGGGGCGCGGGGCTGGGTACCCCCGCCCCCAAAATTTTCGACCAAGTTTACCTCCTCCCAGATTTTTTGACTATCCCTCCACCACTTTTGATTTACCCCCATAGTTTCCCTGGAACTTTGGGTCTGGGGGGGGGAAACTTGGCCGACCTCCGAAATGTGATGGGGTACCCCTCCAACCCCCCCAGAATGCGGACCTCAGAAATTTCAAAAAATACCAAAAATGCAAAATTTTCTGTAATTTACCCTTTTTTCTTTCAAAATAATAAGCCTTTTTCACGTTTTAGGTGTTTTTGCACCGTTTTAAAGCGATTTTAAGTGAAAATTTTAAAAATTTTTCCAAAAATGATCATATTATTTCGGCTAAATTTGCGACAACTTTTGGGTCCAAAATTCCGGAGGGTTCGGGGGGGGTAGCCGAAAGTTGGAGGAGGTATGTCAAAAAATCTTGGGGGTGGGGGTAAAATTGGTCAAAAATTTTGGGGATAGACCCCCCCCAAGGAAACTATGGTATAGCCATGGGGGGAAACCCCACCCCCTTTTTCCCGGGAAAAACCCACCCGCCTCCTTGACCAAGGGTTGGAGCTATGAGCCCGAAGAATATCATTAGAAAAAGTGACTCTTTCTTACCTACGTCTGCGAAGATCAAGTCATTTGGTTCACTCCCATTTTCATTCTAAGTATATCTCGAATATGACACCTACTTTTTGGTTCAACCATGCCAAAAGTTTGCAAAAGTTTGGACCGATGTAACTTTTGACTGGGTTGGGCTAGAAAAGTTTTGCAAATATCTGCAATGATGGCAAGTGATTCTCTTTACACACAGCAAGAATTTAAGATCGATCCGATGCACCGTTGGTCTGGCACATTGTCAAATGTGGCGGTGGAAAACCCACTTTGGGGGGGGGGGGGAAACCCACCCAATTTTTTTTGAAAAAATTTTTAACAACCGAACAGGCAAACAATTCGACGGCAAACAACAAACTATAGCACGGTACTATCGAGGACGCTGCATCATCCTATGGTGTCAGATTTGGATAATTTTGCTTCCTACCAGTTTGCTAAAGCCAAAAAATACTGAAATTTTTCTGAAATTTTCAAAAAAATGTTGGTATTTTTCGATGTACATACGTAGACCTACTAAAAACAACCTGCTCCTTCGAATGGCACCGTCAAAAGTGTTCTGGCACTCTTCCCACAAAAAATCCGGGTGGGTTTTTTACCGCCGATGGGTTTTTTCCCGACACGGAAAACTTTAATTTCTCTATTACGACCGGGCCTAGAGAGACAAACTATACCTCATTCGACTATACCAGCTTAGGGATTTGCGTAATTGGGGGGGTTGCCGAAAGTTGGGGGAGGGTGACTGCCAAAAATCCTGGGAGGAGGTAAAATTGGTCAAAAATTTGGTGGGGGGTACCCCCCAACCCCCCCCCCCCCCCAAAGGAAACTATGGGGAGAGTAGTTGAGGTCGGGTAGGGGAGAGGGGGGTTCAGTTTTCTTCTTGTGGGGTCTCATAGGGGCAAACTGTAGCCTGGTACACCTATGCCTAAAGTACCTCCTCCCATAAATGTACCTGAGATTTGGGGTGGGGGGGGGGGGCTCCTCCCCCAACTTTTGGGGGGGGGGCCCCCTGGAGACCAGTGGCGGATCCAGGGGGGGGGCCCGGGGCCCCCCTTTGCGATTTGGGCCCCCTCCTTTGACATTCCGGGCCCCCTCTCTGTACCTTTGTGTTTGTTTATATGTATATTTTGAGTGAAAATTGAGCATAATTTCACAAATTTTT
>JASAND010006508.1:0-15492 GCA_030248195.1 Trissonchulus latispiculum
TAAAATCTGTAAGTTGCTACATAAAACCATGATGCCTCTTCTATTCCTTCATTTAGGGTAGGTACTTCTAGTTAGGTGTCTATTTTTCTGCTACAGTTGCACCAGCTATAACCTGTGATTGCTTAGCCTCCCTGATTGCCGGTTAGATACCGATTTAGATAGATAGCTTATACTATATTGGTACTGTATATCTGCCTCACTCAAAAGTAGTTCGCCCCGCGTCGTACAAGGACCACACACAGGCTCTAGCCCCGCCAAGACAGGAACACAGACAGGGTACGGGTTGGATTCCAGGTTCTTCCGGCAGCCTGTTGTAAAAAGTTACCTTCGCCGAGAATCGAACCACGGACCTCAAGGACTGCAATCATGCGCATGCAGTGGTTTATAGATATAGTATATGCGCGGCGGCTAGCCGCCGCGTGAAAATCTATATTAATCCAAGAATATAGCCATATCCATTTGTAAAAGCTGTAAATATAACATACTATATAATATAATATATAATATACATATAATATAACTTACTCTTTCTGTATGGAGTCAATTTTTGTCTCTCCTCATGAATCCTACTTTTGTTCACCTTTCTTCGGAAGCTAATTCTGATGCTGATTTTATTTCACGAGGTCTACTCTCTAGTAATGACTGAACTTTGTCCAGCACTTGTCTGCAATGGATTTTCGGTTTGTTCGGAACTCCCGACGTCACTTATTTGCGAACGCATACAATAGCTGTGTTCCGTCCTTCTTCTCATGGCACTTTGAACACGGCTGTCTTGGAGTAGATGCATTGCAACAAGACTGGAACAGTTTTCACTTACTTTACGCTTTCCCTCCGGTCTCGCTTATTCCCTCGGTGCTAGCTAAACTTGAGGACACCTTCGGTCCCTTAATTTTAGTATGCCCCAATTGGCAGTCACAGCCCTGGTTTCCGCAGTTGTCTGCTCCAACAATTAAAGCATACATTTTTTGCAGGGAACGTTCGTATTCGGACTCACAGCGGACCCTTATTGGATCCTCATCTAGCAAGGACGCTGTCAGTCAGACTGGCTTCATCCAGGATTTGAAGAAGTCTGGCCTGTCTCCATCTTTGGTGAGTTTCAAGCTGAACTCTAAAAAACCCTTACTCACGCCAGATATGGTAGTATTTGGGATCATTGGACGTCCTATGCTCGCGATTGCCACGTTTCGCTTTATGAGCCGTCTGTTACGGATGTACTGGCATTTCTTCATGCTAGGTTTGCTTATGGTACCGCCGTTTCCACTATTCGGGTCACCGTAAGTGCTTTATCTCATCACTTTGGTAGTCACTATTTATCACTATTCTTTGGGGCATCACCCACTGATTAAGACGTTTATAGCTGCGGTATTTCAGTCTCGTCCTCCGCTGCGTAAACTGTATCCTTGCTGGGACGTCAAAGACTTTTGCAATAGTTTAGAGTCAATGGGCACGACCCAGGAGTTAAGTCTAGCCCAACTGACCGTCAGAACTAGTTGTTTGCTAGCCCTACTTTTAGCCGCCCGCTGTGAAACACTCTCAAAGCTGAGCATCGCCACAGGCAATATTCAGCTTTCGGCCGATAAGATTATTTTTCCTTGCTGAACTCCCTAAAGGGGCGCGGCCGAATGGCTCGCTTAACAATGAGTTTGTTGTTTATGCCAACACCGGATCGCTACTCGATCCCCTTGTGCATGTGCTCAGATACTTAGACAACACTATGACTTTCCGCCAGCATAGGATCCTTCTGCATAGCCACGTTCCACCTCACAGACCTGCTAAGCCATGCCAAATAGCGAAATGGCTGTCATCTGCTATTTCACAAATCACTGGTCCTCCATGAGCCACACAATGCTCAAAGTATTCGTGCCACTGCGACAGCTTACGCCTACCACAGCGGTCTAGCTCTTTCGTCAATACTTAATTCTGCTCAGTGGACTAACGCTGATGTATTTTTCAGGCACTACCGCATACCAGATTCCATGGAATCCTTCCAGCGAATTCTGCTCCCTACGTCGGATGATGTACCGGATCCATAGCGCTGTTGATGTCTGGTGCTCTGAATGCAGCAACAGCTTGTTATGTTTTTGTTATTTTCTAACTACTTGCTTTTGTGTTGCTAATAAATTCTTTGGTGTGAACAACATTCTGTTGTCTACTATGTCAGCGATGAGTTTTCTTTGAAATCGCATTTGACAGGACAGTAAACAAGTGACACAAAAACCCTATTTCTGAATAGAAATATATTTCAGTCTCATTTACTGTCCTGGGTTTTTGCCCAACTCATCGCTCGACTACTTTTCTTCCAAATAACTATTACAGTGTTGACTAGTGCTTATATAAAGTTTAACTTAATTTGCATATTTGAATATCCGATGCGCGTAAGACAACCCATTTGACAGGACAGTAAACGTGACTGAAATATATTTCTATTGAGAAATAGGGGTATCAATAACACTTTAGCAATGTTTATCATAAACTTCAAAATAATATTTATTTGTTCACAATATTGAAACTACAATTGTACAGTTGAAGAGTGGAATTTTGTGGAATCAGAATTTGAATTAGCATTGTACCATATATTTGAAATCAACAAGACATGAAAGTCTATTTTAGATAATTTCACATGCAAAAGAATTGCTTTTTATTTGTGACAGTACTGTTTATTGTCTTATATTTTGGTCCTTGCGGGCGCCGGTCGGCAGACCGGACAAAAACCGGCCGGCCGCCAGCTTGATGGCAAAGGAGAGGCCGACGTCCGGCCGGTCAGCCGTCGTCCAGACGGCCCTTCTGAAAAACTAGCGAGGGTAGTGGAAGCTAAAAAACCTTTAGTCCACTTATCAGGAGTAGGGCGCGAAGTTCGCCATGGAAGGTACGCCTTGGGATATGTCATCACTCTTACAACGTGGTCCGCGTACCTTCTGAGAGGTGGCATTGCGTGCACTAAGCTTCAACACACAAGTGATCGGGATTGTCTTTGACAACACCCGCTTCTAGTGTCCAAAGAGGCTGTGCTTATCTCCCTTATGTATGGTCAACTAATGGATGCCCTACTATCGGGCCAGAAAGGAGAGAAGGTGTCTGCTCCAGAGTCAGATTGTGGGGTAGCATTCACGCAACGTAGCGATAATTAGTTATGCTAGTAACCACAGATGGGGAGATGGGGGAATAGGTCAGCATTAAATTTTAGTACACTGTTTCCAAATTACAGTAGTGAGAGGGAGTCAAGCACAGAACTAAAGCCAAATATTCTTGCTTTATTTGGCGACTCCAGGAAGCTGCACTTAAGGACGTCATTATCAGAGAGCGTGAAATAGTAAGTCACTTAAATGCAAAACTAAAACGAAAACACGGAAGAATTGCTTTGATAGAAATAAAATTGCCAGCTCAGGCAATTGTAATCTTATTTAAACGAGCTTCACCACATAACTACATTTACTTGAACAGTTGAGTTGATTATCAAAAAATCGGTACTCGAGGTGCAATTGCGATATTTACCTTTGCAAATTAATATGGGGACTGCACAATATTCCTCGTAATCCAAACATCATGTGAAACCAACTCAAATACACAGGTCTTTTAGATTTATTTACATAGCTGTAAATTACGTGCATCATAGCCAAATCCGATCCATATACCACAACATTGCTATTGGAAATAAAGTATCTTGCAGCGTAATTTGATTGGTGAAACAATCCATTTCCGTTCAGAACAGCCTACAAAAATTGAAAAACTCTGATGAATTTGAAAGCTAGCAATCATCGTCGTGACAGATGAATGGAAACAACAATGATCCCCACTCTCCAACGTTTTGACAGACTATTCCCACACAAGAAATTCAGCGGAAATTAAGGAATTTATTGTGTGAGAATAGTTATTAAATTAAGTAAAGCAAGATATTAAGTGAAATTAAGTTTTTGTTAAACTTTTGTTGAAATTTTTTCTCTCGTTCTTGGCCAGTTCACATTAAGATAATTCGGGTGAGCTGATAAAACAATTGTTTGAAACGTTACAGGAAACACTGGTGCCAACCTGTGCTGGTAACGTCACTCGAGGAACAATCCACAAATACTCCTGTTTGACAAGTCTTAAAGGGCATCCAATGTTACAATGTGTTATAATGGAGCTATGAAGATGTTGATGCCTTCAAGTGTGAAGTCACACTCGATAAATTTGTTGCCTCGGATGATCATATAACTAAGTGGCATTAACGTACTAACACTGCTGGCGCTAAGCTGCATTTTGAATGAGGAGATAAAAAGCGAAATTTCCCTTGCACTGATGCATAAGCTGCATTTGTCACTGCATAGATTTATTAAATCTGGTCTGTTTACATTTAAACCCTCTTATTTGCTTTCAAAGTTACTTTAAGAAAAGTTGCCACTTTCCATTTACAGGAACTACTAGTCCTGAAGCTTGTCTGTGTGAGTATTGTATGAGAATTGGACTGAACTTCGCACACCCCGGCCCCTATAGAGGGGTCTCAGACCGTCCTAATAAATTGTGGAGATAATTTGTTTGAACTCTTATAGGGCCTCTTTATATGCCAAATTACAGCCTTTTAGCTCGCAGCAGTAATAAAATATTCCTTTCGTTAGCCGAAAATTTTCAAAATTTTGCCGAAACTTCAATTTTGAACAGTAATTCCCTTAGATGCAGATAAGATGCAGACGTCTAGTATTTGTCCGGTTTTTTCCCGTTGTGCAAACCGTGCCGCTGTGCAAACCTTGAGTGCCGCTGTGCAAACCCTGAGTGCGGCTGTTCAAACCCTGAGTACCGCTGTGCAAACCTTGAGTGTCGCTGTGCAAACCCTGAGTGCCGCTGTGCAAACCTTGAGTGCCGCTGTGCAAACCCTGAATGCCGCTGTGCAAACCCTGAGTGCCGAATTGAATACATTTTCGAAAAGTAAATTTTCGATTAGGTGCCGCTGTGCAAATTTTCAGTGCCGGAGTGCAAACCAAAATGCCGCTGTGCAAACCCTGAGTGCCGCTGTGCAAGCCATTGGTGTCACGTGTAATTAATACGGTAAATGTTGTGCCATAAATATATATACTTATCTTCAACAATTATCTTTAACTATTCCCCCAAAGACCCAATTTAACTAATCCATCTCCAAATTGGAAACCGTATACAATTTCGCATTAAAGTAACCGCATGCCAATATCCAGAGAAAAAGAACAGACATGAGATATTTCTAATTAATTTGTTTTGTAATTAATTTTAAAAATTCGTAACTAAAATCTAAACTTTTCAATAATTCTGAGATTTACATAATTTACTATTTTTAAGTATCTAAGGAATAACTTTTCATGAATTATTTAAGTAGATATGTTTTATATGAGAATTGCGTTTTATAAAAATTCAGAAAAAGTTTAAAAATGAATATTTTCAGTCTGAGTACTAAATGTGCGTACATATCCTATGCGCTTAACGAAGACATCATAACTGGTGACTTCACAAAATAAAGTAACTGCTAAACATGATTGTTAGTCAATTAAAAATTACAATTACTTTTATCACAAAACCCATTTTAATGAATGGTTAGTAACAGACAAAGTGTTTATTTCCTTCCAGACCTGAGAATTTATTTGACGAAACAATTATCGTATTCGTCTTATCTTTTAAGGTTTGCACAGCGACACTCAGGATTTGCACAGCGGCACTCAAGGTTTGCACAGCGGCACTCAAGGTTTGCACAGCGGCACTTAGGGTTTGTACAGCGGCACTCAAGGTTTGCATAACGGCACTCAAGGTTTGCACAGCGGCACTTAGGGTTTGCACAGCGGCACTTTGGTTTGCACAGCGGCACTGAAAAGTTTGCACAGCGGCACCAAGTTACTTTAAGAAAAGTTGCCACTTTCCATTTACAGGAACTACTAGTCCTGAAGCTTGCCTGTGTGAGTATTGTATGAGAATTGGACTGAACTTCGCCCACCCCGGCCCCTATAGAGGGGCCTCAGACCGTCCTAATAAATTGTGGAGATAATTTGTTTGAACTCTTATAGGGCCTCTTTATATTCCCTTAGATGCAGATAAGATACAGACGTCTAGTATTTGTCCGCAGATAGGGCACATGTGCCAAATCAAGTTTTCTAATGCCAAGCTTGAAGCTAGGGTCTTGCATCCAGCAGAGATTTTTAATTAATTATGTTCGTAGGTGTGAAAAGGGAGGGGGTCGGGCACATAAACGCGACGTCTGAGCATGGCTGGAAGGCAGCTAAAAACCAACGACCAAGTATTTTTTGACCACACCCATGCTCTTTAACTTCGCCAAAAAGAAGGCCAATCGGACAAATTCGGGGCACCCCATTTTAGTCGCCCCCTGAACATGTTCTCTACATCGAAGCTTTAGATGGTCCTGACGGGCTTGCGTCCAAAAGTTTCTGAATCAGGTCTGCGGTGTTCCGAACCTTCGAAGCGATGTTATCCTGGAGTGGTTTGATGATCTTGACCAGGAGCTCTGTTAGTGGATGGGTTGCAGAACCAACAGAGCTGGCTATAGGGCGCATGGTCAGTTCAGGCTTGTGCGCCTTAGGCAATCCGTATAGATTCAGTGGCTTCGTGTGCAGAGGCCCTAGTTTAAGATTTCAGTAGAAACAACTACGATCAATCCTACGAAGCAGTGGCCTTAATGGTTATCCGCCTGAATACGCTCATACGTAAAGATGGGAAAAATTGCTTCCCATAATTCAATAGCGCCCGTGGCAAGAAAAGTCCTATCATCTATCATTAGATAACCAAAGAGGCTATTGAACGTAGCTAACCAAAACACGCAGTTTTCATAACAATGTATATCTTAAAACAATAGGTGTCGAAGAAAAATGTGTACAGTGAACGAATAAAAACGAAAATTTCTGAACAGGTCTTGAATGCATCAATTATAGTGTTAGAAAACATTTTCTGCCCCTTTGATTGCGTGAAGTTACAGCTTGTCAACAACACAGTGACTTTAAGCAAAAGTAATATTACACCGAGAATGAGGTAGTTCTTGTTTTAGTGTGATTAATCCTCTGAGCAAACTGGACGGTAGAAAATTATGCTTGAACCAAGAGATAACGTTTCAACAATGCGCTTATAATGTTTTGACATGCGTAGAATATGACTAGGCACCATTCCAGTTATCATAAGCACTACAGATGAGGCTGATGTTTATTTTTAAACATTGTTACAATACTTAAATCCGCACGGATTAAGAATATATTAAACCTAAATTTGTCACACTAGTTACCTGGATCAATATTGTCCGTAAAATTGGAAATTGGGATGCTCGGGCTTTCCACAAAGTTTGTTCAATCAATCCATCAGTCCATCAATCGCTCATTCTTGTAGCAGAAAAGCTTAAATTGTTCAAAGGCATCTAGCTCAAATGAATACGGTCAGCAACGTAACACATCAATTTGAAACTAATAAAATTTCCCACTTTATGAAGTTGTAGTTTTTAGATACACCACATCATATTTTAGATTTATGGTATTTTCGCAGTGAGCCATTGAAAGCCAGTAAATTCATTGAATAGCAAACCGAAGCCATTGAGGACTGTGAACACAAACAAACTATAAGAAAGATCCCCATGATTCGAACGTGTGCTTTGTACTTCAGAAGCACAAGCACTGGAATAAAAACTGAAATTTTATAGATATTTAGCTGTGAAAATTGAAAACGACGTGTTGAATTTTTAAATTTTGTAATGCACATATACATGCATTACAGTCATACACACACACACACACACACACACAAAACACAACACACACACACACACACACACACACACACACACACACACACACACACACACACACACACACACACACACACACACACACACACACACACACACACACACACACACACACATGCATATATATGTTATATGTATGTATGTATTTATTTATAGTTATATACGTAGGTTATGTAATTTTATAATTATTCAGAAACACAGGTGTGCATTCTATGTTTCCAACTTCTTAATCACTACAAAAATTGGAACGTCCACACGGGAATTCACGCTTTAAAATTTTTTAATTTTTGAATTCATCAGCCTCTCATTAGTATGCACCCACAGCAAATTTCAATCTTATTGGTCAAAAAAATCAAAAGTTAGGGCTGGGGGGGGGAAATTCCAAGACACCCGATATCATTCTTTTAAAACGGTAACAGTAATTCACAAATAATTGCGAACCCCCACAAAACCAAAAACGTTTTATGCAATAAAAATGGATTTTGTTGTTAAAATTATTTCCTCCCCAGTGCTCAATGCTTGCAATGCAAATTAAAGTTCCATTGGTGAAGGTTTGAAAGTTTTAAGCTTTTTTATTTATTAAAATTAAAAGTAAATTATGTATAGATCTGTGCACTACAAGCTTTCAATATCTAAACGAAAAGTATTTCTACTATGTTTTTAAAGCTATTCTTAAAATATTTTTTCAACTTTATGTGCTCTTCATACAGTTACAGTGAAGCGCTGTTCTTATACATTAACCAAAACATTTTACATCAAAATGCAATCAGACGAGGCTCTGTTCGTCCAATTGCAATTAGACGAACAATAGTACGTCTTATTGCAATTAGACTGAAAATTTTCAGTCTAACAGCATTTCGCTCAGTCTCATGCTATTAGACTAGCCCAATTGCAATTAGACTGAAATTCTCCGTCTAATTGCAATTAGACGGAAAATGCTTTTAGACTGCGACATATATACATGCATTACATTCATACACACACTCACTCACTCACTCACTCGTCCACACACACACACACACACACACACACACACCCACAGATACGTACACCCCCACCCACGCAAATTTTGAGACTTCTAACTATCATGTTATGAATCGGTTTCATGTTTCGAGACTTTCCGCAAATCATGATTTGAATTGTCCCGAAATATACTCAAATGTCTCGAAACATTTTCATAAGTCTCGAAACATTCACAGAAGTCTAGAAATATTTTACGATGTCTCGAAATGTTTTATGAAGTATAGAAACACGTTTTTTAAAGTCTCAGACAAATTTGTAAAATGTCTCAAAAGTTGTTCAAAAAGTCTCGAAAGTTGAAAATCTTTCGAGACAAAAAGTCTCCAAAGTTCAAAAATATTTAGAGACAAATCACAAATTTCCGGAAACCTTCTACACTCTCAGTGGAGTTAAAGCTGACATACCCATAATAACACACCAATTTAAACTAATAAAATTTCCCACTTTATGAAGTTGTAGTTTTTAGAAACACCACATCATATTTTAGATTTATGGTATTTTCTCAGTGAGCCATTGAAAGATAGTAAAACCGTTGAATAGCAAACCGCACCCATTGAGGACTGTGAACACAAACAAACTATAAGAAATAAATACAAAGAAAAAATTAATAAAGCAGCAATCTCAAAATAAATGCCACATTAAATTACACCCTCGCTGTTGTACGGTTACCTGTCCAACTATAAAAACATTATAGCGTCCTGTACAGCACACTCGTGCCATATAAAGTATTGCACAATTGCGGGGCTAATAGACAATTTGTCTTTCATTCATCAGTTGCTGTGCACTTTGAAGACTACTTATCAATCTACATTGCTAGGTACTTGATACTCAAGTATTTGTATTATCGGAAAGATCCGGCTTCAGGCACCACTTAGTCATTTCAACCCAATAATCGTCAGATAGTCTGTTTTAAAATGCAACTATTATTCTTGGCTTTCAATGCAAATGCTTTCAGTGAAGTTGAAATCTTTAAATTGCACTTTCATTGGTATATACTTGAAGCTAAGCCCAACCATTTGACGTTGGATGCACTTCATAGCAATTTTCTGGATCTGCAAAGAGGACTAGGCGTCCTGAAAGCAAGAATTCATAATTCTACTATTATGTGCTCCAACGGCCAACAGCCAATCTGTTTGTAGCAAGTAACGGACTGGGATAACAGCATTGGTTTACGGTAACTTCAAGTTACTTCAAGTTAATTCCGTACGGTTTCCTTTTGGTATCTGTCCACGAAACGGTGAGGAGTTATGCGTTGTCGAACCAGCACACCCTCCTCAAAATGGTGAACATTCGTGTATTCTGGTCCGAGCGTCACTACGCAATACAGAGAAGAAGAAGAAGAAGAAGAAAACCTAGCTCTTCATTTTATATGTACAATCAGATATCATGTTGATTCACTGTTATTCTTTCTAAAAGTTCACCCTTCGTTGGAGTATCAGAAACGTTCATTGTATAAGTAGACTCTTTGTTGAACAACAGCATCTTTGAACAAACAAGTGATTAATTCGTTGAGACAAATTTATTAATACTCCTTTCACTTTATCTTCCAACACTTGTCAGGTTTTTAGATTTTGGTCTTTGAATAATGAGCTTCTGACTGATAGACTCAGAGAATTGCATGTAGAGGTTAGCTCACACGAGAATATTTCAAACAAATACACGATTCAAAAATCTTTGAGTTTTCGGAACTTGATTTCATATGGCCAGACGATGACTATATCAGTCCATGGTGTTGATTTAATTCTTGAATTTGACTCTGTCAAGAAGCGCTGTTTCTGGGTCTTGATAACAGGAATTGGTATCATAATCTGCACACGGCAGACTGTGTCTGTTGTTGAAGATTTCCTTTCCAGTAAACCGCACACTTCTGCTAAGGTCAGTTTGTAAGAATAAGCATCGGTAGTAAAGCCCCATAAGGGATTTATTAGTTTCTCTTTCTCAATCCGTAAAATGCTCATATACCGTTACTTCGACATATCCATGGAGTGAAGCGTACCGAGGGAAGTAAAATTACTAAGGGGGCACTGAGATAACATAAAATCACAAAAACATAAGCTTGTCCTTAATCTTATCTTAATCTTAATCTTGTCTTAATATAAGCTTTCAGTAATTTTGCTCCTAAATGCTAAAAAGGCCCACATAAAATATTCGCCATTCACATACCAAGTTTCGGTTCTGCAGCATAGTTTAATGTGTTCAATTTTAAAGTAATCGTTGTCCAAAACAGTATTATAAGTTTTCCGTATATGGGCTACCCTTCTGTTAAGAATTGAGTTTTATATTTGAGCATTGCACGTTTTTGGTTACTAAATGCCTTGATATGAACAAGTATATATGTTGTCAATTGCTGTAACAAACATTTCAGCCTAAGCCGGTGCGGTACATGAGGCCATCGCCTTAATAAAAGCGGCCTTAAAACTGACACTTAGTTATAAGTAGACTTAGGCCTCTTGGCGACAACCTTACTCAACTCAATTTCCACACTGACTAAGCAATCATCAAACTGGTGACTTTATGCAGTTGCATTCTTTTCTTAAGCCGTGGTTACACTTGACAATCTTGTGACAACGCGTTTCCACAACGGCCGTTGCTACAAAGTTGTCACGACGTTGTTCGTGTAACCAGTGACACAACGTTGTGACAACTGCTGACAAAGCGTTGGGACCATACCCGATTTCGTTGTGACAACGCAATAGTAAACATAGCGTTGACTCAACAGGATGTGTGCGTTGTCACAATCTGTTGTTACGTGTAACCACTAGTTGCCATACTTGACAACCATGGGACACAACTGCCGTTGTCACAACGCGTTGTCACAAGATTGCCAAGTGTAACCACGGCTTAAGAGCTTCATATGTACGTAGTGTAATTTCTGTGGTTCCTTTGCTTCCAACTCGAGCTTCTACTTCTACATATAAATTTATAGCTGTGTGATTATCTGTATCTCCTTGTTTATACTCTGTGTTAGTTTTGACAACAAATTAATTGCTTTTCGTCACATTAATGTGACAACGGACTCTAAACACACTGTGTTTTAAAAATGAGCACGGGCCGGATTTTCACGGCCAGACCCGCTCCAAAATCTTGCTCGACCCGGCCCGGCCGGTTCGCTGGCAAAATTGTTCGGCCCGGCCCCAAGCTGACAAAATACGGTCCGGCCCGCCAAATGACAAATTCCAGGGCACGGTATTTACTAGTAAGAATGGTATTTTCTTTAAACTTCCTGTCTTTACACGTAAATGCCATTTTTACTGAAACGCGTCCAGTAAATACTGTATTTTCAAGTAAATTCTGTATTTTATCTTAAACTCTTTTGTCTTAGTGTGTGGCTGGGAAAACAAAGGGCATGCCGACACCATATTTAAAGTCAAAAGATAGATCATGCGTAGTCACGATATGTACAAAGGAGGTGCATGAAGATAAACTTCAGAAGCTTAAAACATTAGTTTACAAAACTAAAAAATTATTTTTATGTCAATATAGTTAACACATTAAAAACAGTTAATCTTATGCACTGTAAGTTTACCTAAAGTTTTAAAAATGCTATTTCTGAATTTTTATATTAGGAAAAGCAGGCTTAAGACTATATAGTAACTTATGAATTTTTAATTAATCGTATTTCATCATGAATATAATACATCTGTTTTGATTTTAAACGCTGTGTTAAAATTGAAATATCATTTTAATTGTGTAAACCCATGTTGTAAACTTCTGAAATTTATGTTCATGCACCCGCTTTGTACACATTGTGACTATGCGTGATCTATCTTTTGACTGTAAATATGACGTCGGCATGCCCTTTTTGTTTTCTCAGCCACACACAAAGACAATGGAGTTTAAGGTAAAATACAGAATTTACTAGAAAATACAGTATTTACTGGACGAGTTTCAGTAAAAATGGTATTTACGTGTAAAGATAGGAAGTTTATAGAAAATACCATTCTTACTAGTAAATACCGTATTTACTGAATACAGAAATTACTGCGACATATCCACATATTAATATGCTTGTAGGTGGAATTCAGCGATTCACTTCAATTTCCAGCTGTGGCTGTTTGCAATACAAATCCTTACAAAAGGCGCCACATTGGCCAAATACCTGACCTAGCAGAAGTCGTAGGCATTCTCTATTTTGATTTCCCGTAATTCCGGTAAAGTAATTTATATCAAAACATACCGTGACCAGCGTAATCAATCGTCGTTACGTTGAAAAAGTGAAAGCGGAGCTATCAATCGAAATTTTGAAATCAAAATATTTTTACTTTCTTTGCCAAATTTCACAAAACTAATAATTGTTCATTGCAGCTATTATTGTTTAGGTTGCAGCTTATCATCAGGTTTCGAATGAAAATGCGAATCAACAAATCAACAGACTCAAGAGAAATCGGAGGTCAGGTACGTTCATTGTATGGTTTGGTATGGTATTGTATTGTATTGTTTGGTTTTGTATCTTCGTTTGCAGTGTAGTGACAGCCGGCTCATGTTCAAAGAACGGCTGGTGACCATACTAAATAATTATGATGTCAGATTGATTTTATTGAGACAGCGGATCTCTTTAACTATTTCCCCCCAAAAGACCCAATTTAACTATTCCCCCCCCAAATTGGAAACTGTACATAAACTCGTATTTTAGTAACGTGTAAGTTACGCAAGTGTAGTATACACAAATGGAACTGACAACAGATGCTTCCAATCAATTTGTAACTAAAATCTTTAAATTATAAAAAAATTTGAAAGTTATATAAATTTTAAGTATCTTGAATTTAAAAAATATTTAATGTTTATCATGAATTATTTAAGTTAGCATTAGTTCATTGTACATACTAAATTTAAGAATTAGCTTGAGCTAATAAATGATCTTAAATTAAATATTTTAATTTGAACACAAAGAACTGGAGGATTATTTTATCTACCTTTAAGAATAGATGAGAATCGTCCAGATAACTTCTATCCCCTTAGTAAGTGCACGGCTAGACACACTCAAAACAAGACCGGTTTACTCGCAACAGAAGAGACAGACTAACTGAGTAACTAACTAACTGTCAAACAGAGCAGACAATACCAACTAACTAATTTGCATAATTGTCAAACAGTAACAACTGGAAAGTAACAACAGCGAGCGAGATAGTCACGTGCTCACACCTCCCCCCTTCGGAAGTAAGTGCAGTAAGTGCAGAGCTAAGGAATCACGTCAAGAATGTCACCATCATCGACAGGCGGGACATAGGGAGGGAGCAAGTTATCAGCAAAGATACGAGGATACCACTGAGGGTGGTCCGACACCTGCTGAGCGTAACCAGTAGGGGACAGACGATAGGGGAAAGGAACCAAGGCGGGGACCACGGATTTCCACAAGCCAGTAGCTGATGGATCCCAGAGTGGTTCAAATGAAAGCAGTATCCAGTATCGCAGTGGATCGCAGTATCCACAGCGATCGCGTTCCAGATAGATTCTGTCGATATCACCACTGGCGGTTGGGCGGAACGGATCATAATCAGATGGATCAGTGATTATTACACGGCGGTCATCGAAACGGGCAAGCTTCCGCTTCAGGAAAGCATTATGCTGAGGAACCTTGCGGACCTTCCTGGTGTGACAAGGCAAGCAGATGATGAAAATCTGAGAAGGATTTTCCTGGATGGCTTTCCGCAGACGAATCCATTCATCCTGCCAGGCTTTGTTTGCCAACTTTGCGACGTTCACACCACAAAGGAAAACGACGTAACGATAGAGTGGAATGCGTTTCCCTAACTGGGCAGCTTTACTCAGGATGGACGTTGGACATCCACCACTGACCGAAACCACTGCTCCCGCTCCAATTTTTTTCAGGAATTTCCCCTGACTATCGGAGAGGACCAAAACAGATACCCAAAGGTAGGCCAATGGGCATGATAAGCTGATCGAAAAGGGCCGACGAAGGGAACGGAGTATACAAATTACCTTCGGAATATTGCATCCAAATCTCGTTCAGAACAGCGCCATACAGATTCTGGCCATATTGGACTGCATTCTCAGGAAGGTTAGCCTTAGCTGCACTAAGACCAGACCCCCACAAGAAATCAAATTTGCCAATCCCAATGAAGTTGGGCTGTGGACCAGGCACACTCATGAGGGCATGGCGGGCGTCTTCGGAGTTCATCAACAGATAAGTAAGTAGGGATTTGTAGACATCCGGGGCAATTGTGTACCAGCCAAAAGATGGTTCGAATGGACGATCAGCAACCCAAGAGGAAAGCGTACCAGGCTCAGCATGGGCACACTTGGACAACAACTCAGCGGCCCAATCAAAAGCACCATGCTGCCGAAGGCATGAATACCAGAAGGCCTGATCCAGGGAAGTGAATTGGCGTCCCTCCTAAGTGAACTGTCTTCGATAGAAGCGATGGAGCGGATGAGTGGATCCCACCAAGGTAGACATCTGAAACAAGCAAAGCTATTGCGTCTATCAAAACATATTATAGCGAGATTCCGCAGAGTCGAGGCAAGCTGTAATTCCAGCGAAATTTTCGTGCTCTGTTACAGCACGAGGTTTGCAGCAAACTGTCAGTTGGCACCATATGTAGAAAGTTTTAAAAGTAAAGACTCCAATGGACTACTTAATGTTCAACGCCGCCTTACCATATTACTGAAAACGTGCTCGAAAGTTTCGCTGGAATTACAGCTTGCCTCGACTCTGCGGAATCTCGCTACAATGGTGTACTCAATATCTTTTGACAGACGCATAATATAGGAAGAAT
>JASAND010006510.1:0-29620 GCA_030248195.1 Trissonchulus latispiculum
TGTTCTAAAAACGGAGTTTGGTCAAGTCAACGCTAGAGCAAAATTCTCCTTAAGCTATATCGCACATTGAATTCATGCTGCCGCCGCTTTCTTCATAATTTATTTTTCTAGATAGATATTGAATTTGTGTAAAAAATTGATTATTTTGTTTTTGCTGTTTTTTTTACGGTTTAGCTTCAGTAGTCAGAATTTCATATGTCAGAATTTCATTAGTCAGAAACTAACTTTTCAAACTTTCATTAGTCAGAATTTCATTAGTCAGAATTTAGGTTTTTGAAATAATATAAGTTGTACTTTCATTTGTCAGAATTTCATAAGTCAGAATTTCATTCGTCAGAATTTCATTAGTCAGAATTTCGTTTGTCAGAATTTTGCAAAAAAGCACTGTTCTTCCTGGCGCAAAGTGTGACAAGACGGCTGATCTTGATGATAACTTTATCTATGACTAAGATAAAGACCTAAGACTATGCAGCAACGTCCAAAATTTTGAAGAAACTAGAAAAATAAAATTCTGACTAACGAAATTCTGACTAATGAAATTCTGACGAATGAAATTCTGACTTATGAAATTCTGACAAATGAAAGTTCAACTTATATTATTTCAAAATTTAAATTCTGACTAATGAAATTCTAACTAACGAAATTCTGACTAATGAAATTCTGACTAATACGATTCTGACTGATGAAAGTAGACGTTTTTTTACTACATTCTTTTCCGAATGTTTCCCAGTTGGATCTGCCAAACCATAAAGTTACACTAGCAGTTTGCTTAAAATTCCAATGGTATGCCGGAGCCAAACATTTGAGTGTTTCCACTAAGGATTTTGCCACCGCCTTAAGGATTGTATCAGTCGAAATCAGAAGGTTATATCAACACGGCTTTTTATAATATAAAATTACTTGTCATAGTTTCGGCTTTTGAAAACTAATTATAACTTGGTTAATAATGCTAATTAAATCTTAAAAACGGAGCGAATTATAACTGCATTCATAAAATTCCCTTGCTATTTAAGTAAAACCAGAGAATAAAAATTTAGCATTTTTTTGCGAGATTCCTCAAAATCTTAGAGGATTGCGTAAAAGTTAGCAAATCTTTCCGACAAAGGGGCTTGAAAGATGCGTGAGTAAAACAGAGCTTTGTAAAAACTACAGTGGAAACATATCGTGAAAAATTTAAAATTTGACCCCCCCGCGCCGTGAGCTCGAAGGCTGTGCAGGCTAGAGCCAAGTTCATTGCCCATGTATGATTCATTTAACTACCCATAATGCCATTTTTATGTCAAAGTGGAGCTTATCATTTTCTCTTTCTAATAAATGCAATGAAACCATTTAGGATTTCGAAAAATTTTTAACAGATTTTTGAATAAGTGTGATTTTTCAGATTTTTTGCAGACTGAAATAAATTGTTTCGAGAGGCATTGATTTATATCATTCAATACATTTATCAAATACTTGGTTATGAGTAATGGAGAAATCAGTACCTCTTCGTAATAGAGAAATTACCTAAATGTATGCTCTGCCTAGTTTTGCTTACTTTTCCTAACTTTGGCAAGCGACCACTTTAAGGAGAAAGCAGCAAACGGATCAGCTAAAAAGCGTCCCAGGGTATTTTTGTGTTAAACACATCTGCTAGCTGGCAACCCTCAAGCGTGTACACTAAATGCACCACAATCGCTGGAACAAATTTCGTCGTGCTTATGCAAAACTATATTTTTATGATAGCAGCCAATGGCATATCAGTTGGAGGGTGACCATTCCTCGTATTATTGGCACCTGTGAGGCCTTCAAATTGACGCTATTAGTTTGCGTATACGGTTTGCATATCTCAAGAAAAATTATTTGATTTCCGCAAAAATTACAAGTTTTGGAAGCAAAATTAAGAAAATTGGTATTTTCTCACGATAGCGAAAATCTGGAAAGTTACTTCAAAAAGCAATAATAGAGCAGAACAGGATATTTTGAATGACCATAGTCATGGCTATGCAGTTACTGTCAAATTGTCAGAAAATTGGCAAAAGTTGCCCTGAACGGATGCGTTGAAGTCAAGAAGCGAGATTGCGCGGAGGCAGTTGGTACGCTGAAAGAACTCATATTGGAAAGTTTTATATTGAAATCATATTGGAATCCAATGTCGTCTTGATTTGGCAGTCAAACAACAATATATGCCCTAAAGGAATCGCCACCTTAAGAAGGAAATATATTAATTATAGCCTACTGTATGTGGTTATAAAGTTTCTAACCTTTCGCAGTTTTTGTTATGGAAGTTACACAAGTCATGGAAATCCAGTCACCTCTTACAGTCTCTTCAGAATTTAAAACTTGATATAATACTAATTTATCAACAAATCGCTGCTAAGTTCTGAACCATATTTGGTTAAAATAAATTAAAGCAGCAATAATCCAAGAACCTACCGGAGTGGCATTGTATTCCTCGCCATTGTAATAGCCAGCAAATACTCTGCGACACCATAGGAACTTTCGTGTGTTTATGCTACACCATGTCTTGCGCACAGCTAAGGCAAGGTCGGCATCCGCATTCCTCAGCACACTGATCGAATTTGATTACTCCTTTTTATCGAAGCAGATGGCACAAGATGGAACAAATCAGTTCGTCGCTTGAGTCACCACCAGCCGCTTTTTCGGGAGTGACCAAATCGATCACTAGCGGAGCCAGGTGCAGGGTAGTCAAATTGATTACCTCAAAACATTACTTCCATCGATGCGTTAGCCATTTGAAACAAATAAGGAACACTCGGAAGACAAAGCAGTCAGTTTGACCAATATGTTGACACTCAATGATTGTTTTCTACGTTTGAAATTAAAACACACTTTTAGGCTGTTGGTCATTTGTCTAAAAGCCTGCTGCAATTTATGACAATTAAGTTGTAAATTCAGAGCAATCAAATCTGACCTGTGACCTTTGGACCTGACAAACTGTTTACTTAAATTTTGAAGTTCAATCGCCTTACTTGCGGCTACAGTAGGGAAATGATATTATGGCACTATCAAGTTAAAACTTCCATTCCAGAAATTTGCGCATTAGCTGAAAATTTAAGGGCAAAGCATGCTGTCTATTGCGCTTTAACGTTGGACTTAGTGCGCTTTAATTTCCAGCTATTTCGAATTAACTATATATGTGTTATGTGATAGTCTCGCTGAAAACTTATATGTAGTTATATTAAGGTCAAACACTAAAGTCATCCCACCGCTGAAAGCATATATGCATTTAGTTATATAAGGGCTCTGCACAATAATCTTCTTCTCGCTCAAAACTTATATGCATTATAGCAGAACATAGGAATACATATTATATCAAAATCTTTAGGATTGATAGATAAATAAACGAATATATAAGCTACTTATTCCAATTAATTTCAAAAGCATGAATTAATTTTAAATCAATTGCAAAACGAAGAGTAAAAGCAGGTCAAATTATTAAATTTATATATTGAGATTAGTTGGAAACTAAACGAGACGTCAAAGCACTAACAAAGATATTTCACTGTTTTTAACGGTTATGCACTAAAAAGCTGCATGAATGTCAGAATTAAAGATAAAGGTGGCAACACTATTGAGGGAACTGATTAAATAAAGGCAAGTTTACGGGTGTGGGTAAAAGCCAGCCCAGCCCCCAGCCCCAGCCTCCAGCCCCGGTGGGTAAAACCCGGTCTCCAGCCTCCAGCCCCTTGGGTAAAGTCCAGCCCCGACTGCCAGCCCCATTGGGTAAAACCCGGCCCAGCCCCAAGGGTAAAACCCAGCCCCCTTTTTCCAGCCCCGTTTTCCTGACCACGTTTTCCAGCCCCTGTTTTCCAAAACCTGGGGTAACGTTTTTCCCAGCCAGCAGTATGTCCCGGTCCATGTATTAATTCCATTAACCTGGGCCAGTTCCTGAGAGCAAGCACAGAAAAGTGGGGTCCCGACCAGTACCTTATTTCCCCGGTTAGCCAAAATGCAAGTTAAAATGTGAAATGTTTAACACTCTTGACGGCTATTGCCTCCAGTCCGACCGACTAAACTGTCACAGGCTGGCAGTCCTAACAATGAAGGCAGTTTGAAGAAAGGCAATTATAGTTGAATTTCAGTAGTTTTTAAACGGACTGAAAAACAGCCAGTTTTAATTTAGGGGCCATAGGATAACATGGGGGGAATGAGGGGGTGAAAACTCCCCCCAGCCCGACAAACAACAAACAACCCTTAGCGAGAACGAAAAAAAGTAGACCGTCTCGTCCAGAAGGGCAAAAAGGGTTATGTTTAAATGCCGGGTTAGGCCTTAGTGCATTGGACAAATGAGATTCAATTTTATCTGATTTACTCTTTTGACTCCCTGGGTGAAATTTTATTTCGTTAAATTCAAGGTTCTGATTCTTTAATGCGGATTAATCTAAATCTAATCCGTTTAATCTTAAAAGAAATATGTAGGCATACGTTAAAATGTAACTATCAAAAATAAACAATTGCTCAAGCTTAACTTCACAATGTCTAACTACATTTTGCACTGAAAATGTGTGCATCTAGCAAGCTTCGAACAAAAGCAAACAACACAAAAGCACTTCTGTGCTAGTGTCATTCACGGACCCTGCAAAGTGAAACCGGCCCAGGCCCACTGTAGATCGGCCGACCAGTCTTCACCGGCAGGATTGCCAGCTTACGACAGTTTCGTCGAATTGGAGCCTTAAAATCTTCAAAAGTATCAAATATTTCACATTTTAACATGTATCTTTAACTAACCAGACAATTAAGGTACCGGCCGGCGGGGACCCCACTATTAATTGCTTGATGCCAGAAACTGGTTCAGATGAATGGAATTTATATGGGCCGTTTCATGCTGCTGGCTGGGAAAAACCTAGTACCCTAGGGGCTGGAAAATGGGGGCTGGGTTTTACCACAGGGGCAGGAAAATGGGGGCTGTGTTTTACCCTTGGGGCTGGAAAATGAGGGCTGGGTTTTACCCTTGGGGCTGGGCTGGATTTTACCTAGGAGGGCTGGAGGCTGGAGGGCTGGGTTTTACCCATCGGGGCTGGAGGCTGGGGCTGGGGGCTGGGCTGGGTTTTACCAGCACCCCAAGTTTACTGACACCTATATTTCTTTTAAAAGGATTCCTGCTTTGCAAACAATTGTAATAGTATTAGACTATGTAGTATACATAGTATATGACTTCATAGTATATGACTATGTACAAAAATGAAGGAGAAAGCAAAGACAAGCTGATAGACAGCTGTCCGGTAAAACAGAAAAGAGGAAAACGACGTGGACTGGCCTTAGCGCTGTCACTTATATAACTTTATATGCCACATGTTGAACTATGTAAGGTGCTTGCATAATAGCGGCCCTGTTAGTGCGCTTCAACTTTGGTCTAATTCAAATTAGCTGCAAATTAAAGTTCAAAGCAATATACTTTAACCGCTGAGTAAATGTGTTTTAATTTTCAGCTAATGCGCAAAGTTCCTGCACGGGATGAAAGTTTTAGCTTGATAGTTATATTAGCTGACTGATTTAATTTTTCATAAAAGGACTTATCAAGCAGCTAACTCATGGAGGGTGTCATACAAACAGAAATGCTTTGAGAAAATAAAATTAAGAACAAAATTACGTCTACAACGTAATCACCTAGCTACTACGTATATAGAACAACTGTATATAATACTCTACTGTTTTGAAAGTACGAAAAACTCAGAAATTGTAAAAAATATAATTTTAAATTTTAATTTTTCATACAAGTATGTCAAGTAGGGTGTCATTCAAAACGAAATTACTTGCATATTTCAAAAATACAAAAACATTCAAAAAAATTTGCAAAATGTAAATTTTTGGATATGTCTCGAAGTCGACTTTGACTACCCCCAAGCCCTTCATGATTCCCTACGCGATTATCCTTTGGCTCCAGAAAGACTTAAAATTATTGGTGCCATGTTAAGCTCCTACGCTCAGTCCCTTTGTGAAGATTTTGGCACCATCCCGTCGAAAAAAATATTATTTATTTATTTTATTATAAAATATTTTGAAAAAGATTTATTTAAACGGTTAAATAGTGCTGTATTTGGTAAAACTATGGAAAATGTACATCTTGTATCAAACTGTAGATCTTGCATCTAATGAACGTAAATTTGAGAAACGTGTAGCTAAGCCTCGTTTTAATCGTGTACATGCATGCAGTGATAAGCTTGTTGCTGTATCTATGGATGGTGATTCTGTAAAGCTTTGCTAACCTATTTATGTTGGATTAACGTTCTTGGGTTGTGTTAATATTTAATGTTTGATTTCCACTATAAGCATGTTTTAAAAAGTATGGCATAAATGCAAAGTTATTGTTTAAGTGAGTATATAATGTGTACAAAATATGTACGATAAAGATATTTCCTTATTTGATACATGTGATTACCCAAAATCACATTTCCTTCATTCTGAAACAATGCAAAATGAAAGAAGAGACTGCAGGAAGTCTCATTTATGAATTTTGTGGCCTTCGTGATAAAATGTATAGCTTTGTGTGTATTGATAAAACTGATATAATGAAAATAATTGATATTGATTGGTAGTGATAAAAACGTGAAAAAGCATAGAAAAAAGTTGAAAAGAAATGTATTGGTCATGCCGATCATGTAAATACTTTGCAACAGCGTACATCGACGTGTCATAACATGATTTTGATTAGTAGTAATTTGCATCAGTTGTATAGTGTACATTTGAACACTCCTTTGTTTTTACCTTATTATGATGATATAAATTAAACCATTAATGAATTTAAACGTTGTTGAATTATTACAAAAGGGATTGATGATTTATGGCAGATTGATCTCGCTGATATGACTAATGTTTCGAAACGGAATGATATTTATCAACATATCAACAAATAGAAGCGTTCAGTAAATGTGTGTGGGTGATAGTTGTAAAAGATAAGAAACCGGAAACCATTATTAATGGACTTTCTAAAGTTTCGCTAACACCAAAATACTGAATGACCGACAAAGGAGGGGAGTTTCTAAATTTAAAAATTACTGCAAAGAGAGAGGCATAAACTACTAAGCTAGTCAGAATCCTGATACTAAATCAGCGATTGCTGAACGTAAGTGCTCACTGTAGTTAGTGAGCAGTTAATTTAGAAATCTAATACTACGTACCTTTAATTAGTCTTATTGTTTATGGAATTAGTAGTATCACTGCGCTAATTATTCATTGCTCCTTCTTTTTGTGTTCAACTCACCCCTTAGTGGCACTTGAGCATGCAATTCACCTAAGGGCTAGTTTAAGTTTTTGTTGCGCGTAGGCACACGCTCTACTTTGGTGCATGTAATTTTTTTGTGTTTTCTTTCGCTTTTCTCTTGTGCATGTAATACATTATTATACGAAAGTACGTAACGTAAGGTTTAAATCTTATGAGCTCTAACGTGCCTCAGCCCTCAATACAATCTTTGACTACGGATTGGACTTGGACGCTTGATCTGTTTACTTAGTTATTACTTTATATGAATAGTCCACATACAAATAATGCCGGCACGGACTCCGTATCAGGGCCGCAGAATGCATGCCCAACCAGTGCTCCTACTGATTTGACCTCGAAAAGGACTGATAACAGGGCTGGAGGTAACCTCTCGGTATACCTTAACGCAGACACAGGTACCGGATATGAGCAGTTAGTGAACCCAGCACTGAACATAGGTATACAAAGCACTGAACATATAAAGCCTGACAATGTATTACTGCTGCATGGTATACAAAGAAGACTCATTATTTAAAGAGTATTATAATAACCAATCATTCTCAATTATCAACAATGATGATAAAAGGCCAGAATTTTGGGGGACGCCAGATAAAATCTGAGGGACACACACAAAATTTGGGCTCAGTTACAAATAAATTCCGGGCTAATCCCAGAATTCTACCTAGCTACCTAAGAGATCAGTTCTAGTTAAATACGCTGTTAAAAATTAAATGAACAAAATCAACAAACAACTGACGGTTTAATAGTAAGCAGTTCCAAGGCAAGACAAATACAGGACGTCCCACCTGGGCAACCCAAGGTAGGGGCAGATTAAGTACAGCGGGCTACCCGACTGTAAGTTAACAATGGAAACACAAAAGGAAAATAACAAATAATAGGTGGGGACAGCAGCAAAAGTTGGGGAGGGACAGGACACAAATAGCAAGGGGGAGATAATTAGCTATTCAAAGCTACCCCGGAGAACGGGGACAACCCCGCCAAATGGAAGGGAAGAGATAGAGGGAAGAGTTAGAAGTTGAAAGCAAAAACGAGTAATCGTTAGAATAGAGAAAAGAACATGTCTTGTCAGCATCACGTGACATACATGGTCTATCTTTTCAGATATAGTATAAAATTTACAACAATTGCATCAGGGGATTTTTAAGGGATTTTGGGAGAAAAATGGAAAAAGAGCAAATGTAAATATTGCAAAGGAGGTGATAGCGCAATCGCTATCACCCACATTACACCTTATTGTCTTATGGACTCCAACAGTTCTACAAAACCTGCTTAAAGGTTAATCCTAGAACTGACACACGACCTAAACATATCGTATTGTTTAAAAACACCGCTCTCATGAATACTGATTTCCATAGATTCTTTGGGGACGGAACCACTCACAAATATATCTATATATAATTCATAAGTTTCAGCATTGACTGAGAAATGTTTTATTGCTTAGCATAGCATAGCATAACATAGCTTCCTTCAACTCGCCTCAAATGTGCCATCGCCTTTCTCAATTTTGCCACCTATTTCCTCACAAAATGTGCCGCCCTCCCTCCTCAAATGTGCCAATTCCTATCTGAAATGTGCCACCTCCGTCCTCTAATGTGCCTCCTCCCTCCTAAAATGTGCCACCTTCCTCCTCAAACGTGCCACCTCCCTTCTCAAATATGCCACCCTCCCTCCTCACTGGGGTGCCACCTCCCTCCACAAACGTGAAATCCTCCGTCCTCAGCAGTGCCAGCTCCCTTCTCAAATGTGCCACCTCAATTCCCAAATGTGCCAGCTTCCTCCTCATATGTGTCACCTTCCTCCTCAAATGTGCTACCCACCCACCTCAAATGTGCTACCCCTTTCTCAATTTGAATCCTACATATAAAAAACTAAAAACATTTAAAAATAGTTTAAATTATAGTTGTTTTCAGCAGCAGGTAAACTGCTCAGGTTATATTCGGGTAGCTTTTATGTGAGTCTATTGTAAAGCATGATTTCTAAAAAGTTAATGTCGAAATAGACTTGTTTTAAATGCCAGAGTAAATTCCGTTGCCGTTGTCCAGCGACGAGGAAGATGAGGATGATGATGCAGTGGATTTTAGAAGAAGTTTACACTAGCAAAGAAGGAAAAACTAGTTAAGTTCAGCGAAAGGGCAAACCGAGCTCCTCTTTTGCTTTAAAACCGATAAAACCATTTTGATTATACTTCAAACATAACTAATTAAACTTTCTTTAATTAATTAGCTAAAATTGATTAATTTGAATTAAACATGATTTTTAATGAAGCTGAAAGAAAAGTTTAAACTTACCTTAAAAAAGTTTAAACTTACCTTAGGGCCTTTTCAGGAAAGGGTAGAGTAGAGTAGAGTTAAAATGAACCGTTTTAACTCGCTTTAACTCCACTCAAGCTTGACATTTCCTCTTTTAACTCTTTCATGAAAAGGATCGAGTTAATTTTAACTCTACTCTACCCTTTCTTGAAAAGGCCCTTAGAAAAGTTTAAGTTTACCTTAAAGAGGAAGACCTGCTGTGTTGATATTTAAAAGTGCAACTTTATTAATTAATCATTTATGTAATTAACGTGAAATTTTAATTAAAAGCACTGTGAGCCAATCACATCTGGAGGCCAAGTCGAATTCCATTATATGGCTTGTAGAATGAAAAGGAACCACAGAAAGGATAATTACTTTTGGATATTCAGAAAGAACAAATCTTGCTGACTTTAATAATTTAAACTTTATACAAATTACTAATGTTAGTTAACAAGTAATTACGCAAAAATCAGAACCTCCTGTACCGCAGTGGTTTCTTACTGCGCTACAAGTGGAGGATCATGTCAAGTCTAGAGCTTGAACAAAAAATAAGCTCTTGCACCCTATTTCGAAAAATTCCTCCTGGGCAATTTACCGAGACTGTTAGGGGGTGGCCGCCTAGCTGGTGGAGCTACCATAGCACCTCCATTACGGTGGGCGTAATGGACGTACTGACAGCCTTGTAGAACAGCTCGGGTAATTGCTATGGCAACTATTCAGTGCCAGCATCCCCTTCCCTCAAAAATGCATACGTTCTAAGCTGACACGACCCCTAACCGGTGCACCGACTTGGGTGAGATGGCTGTAAAAAAAGCAAAAACAATTAATGCTGACAAAACTTAAAAGTCACCGTGAAATGTTCATATGAAGCTTGAAAATACTTTGCAAAACTGAAACGAACCGCAGAAAAGGTTATTATTTTTCGGTAAATCGAAAGAGCCGGTCTTAATCTATCCAGATATGATAAAATTTGGTTGACTTTTGATGTGCAGTAATCGAACACTATCCCTTTTCTCCTGACAATGTTGGGTTGTTTTGGTCATATCAGCAGAATCCCTTTAATTAGCTTAAATTAATGAATGGACCGCGCTCAGCACTAGTCATTGATAGCCGTGCTACATCTGCCAATCCGCCTGGGAAGCGGCACCCAACGGACCTCTCTCTATCTGGCTTTCCCGCAACAGTATAATTAACGAAAATTAAATCCAAGCTCGAAACAGCACAACTTCTGAGCGAACTTCATTCTTGATAATTTTCCCCCAAAATCCATGTCTTACATATGGCAATTATGGACGAAACAATTACAGTGGCAATCAGGCACATTCATTTCACAGACTCCATTCCATTTTTATTTCGGAACAGACGCCAAAATCGAAACTCCATAATAAGCTAAAGCTACTCATCACATAAGTAAGCCTGTTTAGTTTAGTTTTGGAGCCTCTGGTTAGTCGGATAGATTGCTTAAAGACGTCGTTTTTTTGGTCATGCCGTGTCCTAAACTGCGCTCATTGGTTGGCACGCCGGCCGATTTGAGTTGAAATACAGTTATGATATTTTACTGAGCAAATCCACGTGACAAAATATCCTTTTTATTTGAAATGGTTAGGAAACATTAGGCAGTCAATACTGAAACTTAGGCAAGTCTTCTGAAATATTACGTAAGCATTAATGCATAACATTTTCTGGTTAATGGTTAATTACATTATCGAAACATTGGGCGTCTGAGCAATTAACAGCACAACATAGCATGGCTAGCTGGTGCCGAACACGAATCACCAATAACCTCTATCAGTCCTGACTGTCCCAGAACCATCATAAATCTACTACTCACATTTAGCCGTCTCTCGGCAAGTCTTAATTCTGACAATTCCTTTAACTGTTTTAATCACATTCATGAGAACGTCCAAAACCAAAACCTCTCAGCCCTTGCAAAAACCAATTCTCCATTTTCTATTTCCAGTTCATTAAGTTTGGAGTTTTCTGTGATCATTCATATAGGCTCCGGCTAGACTAGAGGGACCTCTTCTGTTGACGGAAATAATTAAATTAGAGTAAGAGAGCCGAAGAAGTGCTCTGGTTCAAAACCTCCGTGACCACACATGGTGCCAGAGAATCCTAAAACTAAAGGCTCAATTGTGCGGCACAAATTTGTGGCACAGCAGGTTTCTCGGCTCAACCTAGCTGGTTGGCCATTCATTTTGAACATGGAGGGTTCACTGATCAGTATTAAGTTTGGCATTTTGCAGTACTTTCCGGGTTTGTCTCTGATCCCAACCCATCTACGCTAGGGACTTGAAGCGTCGAAAGATGCTGTGCTCTTCAGCCTTGCTTATGATCAGTTAATGGATGTCTTATTACCGGAGCCGAAAGGCTAAGAAGGTGTCTGCTCCAGCTACCCATTTCGGGACAGCATTCAGGCGACGTAGTGATAGGTATATTAGCTATGACTGATGATGAGAGACAAAGATTAGCGCGCTCATATAGTCCCTTGGCTGAGTAGCCCTGCAATAACGACAACCACACATTTGGCAGTCTTAAAAGCAGTTAGGCTAGACTAGAATACAAAATGGTTAGGCAACAGCAAGGTTCAAAACCGCTGGGTCAGACTATGCCACTGACTGTAGGTGAGCTTTTTCGGTAACCAGATATGAAGGATGCTAGTGTCAAGTCACAATTTATTCTTGTTTTCTTGCTCATATTCATTATTAGATTTCAGGATTTAACTGTTCAACCAACATTTCTATGCAATTATAACATTGCGTATCAGGTACACTATGACGGTTCACTGTCACAATCACGTGATTCGTTGACCAAACAATTTATGGAGATTAACACAAGTCTAACTGCTGGTTTTCGGTTCAAAAATTGGACTGAGTCCCAAACCTTTGTCCAACCCTAATAGCAATGCTACATGACGAAGAGAAGCTACAGCTACGCTCTAACTTAAAAGAAAGAATATTTGGAAATGAATTTTCTTTCTTTCTTTCAGAATAAAATTTCTTTCTTCTTGCAATAAGCCTAAGTTAAGGCAAAGGTCAGAACTTTGAATGACAAGTGATACATTTAAGCATTGACATTGTGTGCACCAAATGCACACCGCGTTAGCTGGGAAGGATTACACTTGACCTTTTCCTTAATTATCTTTCCTCCTTCTTTATTTTGAAAGATTCTTTCTTTCTTTCAAAAGAATCTTTCTTTAAAATCTTCTTTTCTTTAAAGTTAAATATGAGCGTAGCTGTCGACACTAGGCGTGCTCTCTGTTATTAGAGCAAAAACTGTGTTCTGCCAGCTGTCACCCCATAAACTGACCTCCATTCGCACTGTCACGGTTAGCACAGGGAGGGGGCACTGGCAAGGGATTTGCGTGGTAGTTGCTCACTCCTTAACGTATGTAGGTTAGATTTGGGCCTAACTTTGGGAGAGGACTAAACCTGTATGCATCATACTCTGGATGCACAAACTATGAGCAAGTGGCCGACTCCTTAGGAATAGTCCTGCGGTATAAGAGAAGGCAGAAAATGTTCACTAGCGAGCAGTGCATGCACAGATTTTTGCTCTGATAGTGTGCCTAGTGTCATACTCTTATAATTGTGTTCCTTTGGTTTGCAGGTAGCACTAATCAGTTTTGGTGAAGTTCTTAAGGTCACATTGGGTCCACATGCCTTGTTCCCAAAACCGGTTTTTTAACAAACTTTGGACAAAAATAAACGGTTTTGCTTTTGCTCACACCTGACACTCCCCGCCGGGTTTCCTTCTGAACTCAGTGTCACTGTCACAATAATTATTTCAACTGGCACAGAAAAAGCATTTTCCTCATTGGCCAACGAATGTAAATCAAGTGTGAAGTTACAGAAAAATTTACAAATTCAAATCAGGTCAATTTTTGTGCAAATTTTTCCAACTTCTTTCTCTGTGTCCAGACAGGATGGAATTTGAAATTGGCCAAGAAAGTTTTGGTGTTGAAAGGTTTTTTCAACCCGGAAATTCCCTTGACACTTTAGTTGGCAGAGCCAGTTTTCCGGATCGGCTAAAGTGTTGTCACTGATAAATTGGTCTTATCAAGTTTTTGGAGGCCCCCCTTAGGCCTGGCAAAGGAAGTTATGATACTTTTTTGTTGAAAATAAATTAGAAATTTATACTTAAAAGAAGAAGGGAGACACTTTAGGGGGAAGTCTAAGCCCAAGCCACAAACTGAGCCAAAGTCTTAAATGTGCTTTTTTTCTCTCCTGGAAAACGGGGATAAAATGTTCATAAATGTTCTGTGTTTCTCACTCTCACTTATTTCAACTTTAATCCAACTTCCAAAGTTTACTGGTAGCGGTCCATTTGCCTGGAATTAGCTGTGCTAGTGGGAAGCTACTTTCTTGTCGAGTGATAACAGCGCTTGCATGACTAACAATTAGCCCTCTATTAGTGTGTATGTAATTTCCTTTACGATTTAGGACCTTTTCGCGCAACGAGTTAAAAGAGTTAAAGTTTAAAATTAGATGAATCATTTTCATTATCAGAATCAAAATATTTAAACAGTTCATTAACTCGCCTGCAGGGGTTAAGGTATTCTTTTGTGCAGTAAAGATGATTACGAGCCGGAGTTCTCTGCGAATTTCCATTCTGCCAAGAATCTCCGGAGCCCGTCGAGTAGTTTTTGAGAAATCGATGTTCGAAACTAACTATTCGCAGTTTGCCAAAATGGTTTTTCGGCCAAATCTCTAGCTTAAAGCTATACAGTCCAGCTAATAAGCATTCATTAAATATGGATTTGGACGATGTATCGATTGAGTATAAATAAGCCAACTTTGTAATTAACGTGTGGCAGTAACTTCGAAAAAACTGATTTTCTCACAAATGGCCATTTTTTGACCCTAAAACAGTTTTGTTGCTCATACTCACTTAACCACTGGAGATAGCTCAAAGGTTATAAAAGCAAAAATGTTCATTTTCGTGTCCTCTTTCCAGCCATCACAACCAATCCCGTGTCTTGTCTATCTACTGGAAACCTGAGATTAAAAACCAAAACTTTCTTATCTTTTGGCCTAAAAATAAGGGACGGGTCCCAGAATGCTAAAGAGCATGGAAATAGAGTATTTCATAAGATTTAGCTATTTACGTAAAGGATTAAAGTCGTATGAGTCAAAAATACCCAGGAAACCAGCACCTTGAATCTGTTAAAAATTTAACTCTACTCTTAAACTCGCGTGCGAAAATTAAGTTTTTGAAAAGCTGGACACTCTTTTCGCACTTGTGGTTTCAAGCATGCATTACTTCTTCCGTTTTTCATAATGGAAAGATCATGCTGAAAACTGAAATTAAACAAATTACTAGATAAATTTTTATTTCTCCTGCCGTAATTTGACGGCTCTTGTTATGCCTTCGTTTTTCCAATATAACTTCCCAAAATAAACTACACACTACTAGTTGTAGCTAAAATTCAGAAAGTCTTACTGCAGGCTTTATATCCTGAAAATAAACTCGAGGATAGGACTCATACCTAAGCCAAAGGTCAAATGTCACGTACCATTATCATGACAAATTTGAAAACTTTTTCGGGTGTTTGCTAGCAAGCCTATTCCCTATTAATGTAAACAAGTAAAAAAACAGAAAATAATCGCAAGAATTTTAAACCCAATTCTAACTTTGAGTCAACAATATTCAATTTTGACGACTCTATTGCCCTATAACTTTGAGAACGGTTCCGAGTTCTAATAGGAACTGTCTCAATGTTGTGGGATTAACGATTTAGCTAGCTAGCCAAAATACGTTCTATAAGTCTTCTACACGATTTAATAAAGATTTTTGATTTTGATAACTGTAAAAATTTCAGAATATTTCTAGCTTTTCAGACAATAAAATTAAGCTGTAAGCAAGTCCCATATAACCTATAGCCTGTAATTTTTATTGCTGTAATGCTAAGAGTTTTGCTCGAATCATACGCAATTTTTTTGAAAACATTTGGTGCTCCCACTTTTAATAGGCATGAAGTTTAAGCGAAAAAAGCTGCATAGTACGATTTATCTCATCTCGCTTAAGGAAACTTAAGCTTCACAAGAATCATATTATGCTTATTTTGATGCAGTTTCAAACCAATATTTCGTACCATTTCCTGACATCTAACACTGGTAAAGTTTCACAGAATTTTAAAATTTTAATTACTGTAGAAAACACCTCTATCCTCCTACGTGCTCTTGTATGATCGACATTTTAGTTCAGGTCGAGTATAACTTTCAGGGTTTATGCAATTTTTGGGTTGAAATGAAAGATCTAACACGAATACTATTTAATGTGATTAGTCAGTAAGACATAGCTTCAAATCCGTTGCATCAAATCTGCCATAATCTGGAATTATCCAGCCAACATTTTCCTGTTTAATTTCATGTAACGCCTTTTTTTCCTGAGAGGGGAGTTTTGATACGTTTCTTTCTGAGTGATGGATGGGGTTTCATAGGCTATCATTGATAATAAATCTGCTTAAGGGGTACCAATTATGAATCCAGCCATGCAAAAAATATTTCTTATAACGACTCCACTGCTTGTAACGGCCATTTGACTTTAGCTTATACTTAATTTTCCCGAGACTGAAAAAGCCAAAGAATTTGAAGATTCTCTGTAACACCAACCGCTAGCCATGGTAGGTTTGTTACATTTACTGTTCCTTCTTGTTATTTAATCTAGTTTTAGCGTTTCTATGGTATTATTATTTCAAAATTATTATTAATTTTTGATTTTGCATCAGATATGGAAGTGCGTTGGTTGTATTTTTGATTAATTTATTCATATCAAATAGTTTAGCTATTAAGCTAGTAAATGAGTTAGTAATTATTAGTAATTAAATTAAATAGTTTAATTCTATTCACGGAGATGTCTATCGTTGTACATCTTAATTGCTTCGATCAGTGTTGCAAGCCAATAATTACAATTATAAATAGAAATTAAATAAAATTAAAATATATAACAGCTATCGGTAACTATTACTATGATCAACACCTAGTTAATAAACCATAAAATTTTCTTATATAATATTCTGTAAATAACAGGTCCTGCAAGTGTTTCGATTTGTTTTCTAGTTTAGAGTCTTGTCTAAAGTTAAACCCTCAAAGTGCTAAACTTTGCTGTCAAAAACAAAATTGTCTTTCTCGCTTGACCCGAGACCATATTTATGTGGGCGTGCGTAGGGGGAATATAAAATTTTAAAATTTTGACATGTCCAATGTGACATATGAATTAAGAAAAGTTGATGTGGAGTAAAATTGCGTGTCACTATTCTGCTGGCATTGTTTATTCCTGACAAGTTGGGTGGGGTTGAAATTGGGAGTTGGACACCAAAGAAAAAAAAGACACAATTTTTCAACTCCAAAATGCCTAACATCATTCCTTCGAGTATCGAGTCTGGTGCAGCCAGAAAATGTTTGCAATAAAATTGCACTTCGCAGCCCTTTGATGCTTTGTTTATTAAATTGTTTATTTAAATTCAAATTTATTAAAACTTATTAAAACGTTTATTAAAACTCTGTACAAAATCAGGCTTAGTTTGTGGTTGTAACCACTGGCTCCAGTCGAAATAAGCACTTTTTGAGATGCCGCTGAAGCGTCACTTTCATTGTTCTTCTTTATTTCATTAAAGGATCGGTTCAAACGGGAAATAAACCAATTATTTCGAACCAGCTCATTGTTAACCTAACCTGTTTTACCGTTTTTAAACTCTAACCTATTTAACATAACTCGCTGTATAGTCTTAGTATATAACGCAGTTAGCTCAGTATAACCAAATCCTAGTGCAGCATAAGCTCAAAGTCAGTTAGTAATTACTATTTATTACTGGTTTTATGGACTTTACATCAATGTTTCTGTTCAACAATTCCCTATACTGTCCCAAAATTTGAAAACTTTGGCTTCTATAATATAGCACCTTCTTATATACATATAACCAATATCAGGCTATATATATGACATTATATATAATGTCATAATGTCATATACATATATATATATACATATATATATATATATATATATATATATATATGTATATATATATAATCCTCGTATAATAGGAAAATGTCTTTTGGGACTCCTTTTGCCTGGGCATGTTTACTGGTAATACACAGAAAATTCTTCCCTCCCTCCCCCCCCCCCCGCATATCTCTTTAAATCAGAAGACTTCTTTCATTCCTGAAAAGAGCAACGGAGAAATGGAGCAACACTTTGTTCAACATTTTCAGGGGAATATTTGAGTCGTCCGTCGGCCTTCCCAATAGTTTGGGAGGCTCCTTTTTTGCTGTCTTTTTCCCCAGAAAATCTCATCTCACTTATCAAACTCCACAAGTATTATGTCTCTCTGGGCGCTTCTAAAATCTCCCCCCTCCCCTATTTCCGTAGCATAAAAATTTCAGTCACATTTTCGGGTCACATCAGTTCGTTTGCTGCATCACTAAAGAAGGTTTCATTCCCCCCTTCCGATGATGAGTTTTTAATTAAACCTAAAATCATTCCTTTCCTGCTTCTGTGACCGGCTTTGCAGTTCTATTTGGCCTTTCCCGGAAAAACTTTCCTATTAACGACGAGCTTTAGGACTATCATTTCTGGTCTGACGTAACTCTGTACAGCTCTTAGAATTTCACTCTTGCATTTCGTAGAATCTCATAAAGCAGAATGGCAAAATGTAGAATGATCTGATGATTTTAAGTTGATCCATTCTTCTTGGGATTCGCTCAAAAATGATTCCTGGTATCTAAAAGATTTTCAAAATTTTAGCTTTGTTTAGTTCTAAATATTGAATCCAACCTGAATTTGAAAGTTTAGAACTTTCAAACTAGTAGAAGCGCTGCACACAAATGGAAAGAAGTTTCTAGGTTATGCGTCTGTCAAACTAACTAAGGTACACAATGTTGATCGAATGTGTAGAATTGCTTGTTTTTGACAAATATTCTCAACAAATTCTTTGCAGAAATTGGGTAATAAATTCTATCCAAACGCTGCTATTAATTGAATTTAAATTCATTTTACACGTTAAAGATATAAATCTGTGCAGATTTATTGAGGTCTCAAACCAAGCGTCTGTGCAGAATCTATTGAGATTTATTTCCAAAATTAAGCGATTCTGCGTATTCGATCAACATAGTGTACCTTAGTTAGTTTGACAGATGCATTACTCACTCACCCGTTCAGTAGGTCATTTGGCTCCTCAAACCGTGGAAAACCCACCCCGATTATGATTTCTGACTTTGCGTCACTGAAGTCAAGTGACCGCTAAAGCGTAGCGGTCCAGCTTGCCTTCAGTTTCACTGAAGAAACTCACGCTTCTGGGACTTCTGGGACTTGAAATTAATGTTAATGAATCAGGCCGAATTAATATGATCTAAGGTGACTGTTTTAATTCAAAGTGCCAATCAGATTAGATTAGATTTGATTAAATTATTAGATTACAGATTACAAGATTACATTAAAATTTCTGCTAGGTTGAAGAAGTATGTAGGATTGAATTTAATCTGTTTCACCCTTTTAACTATGTAGCTGATTTGAAATTTAATCCAATAAATTAATAAATTTATATACATCAGGAAAATGGGGCAAACGAGGGCTAGCGGGCGGATCCATGAAGGATACAAGATTACAGGCATTAATCATAAAGAAATAGTGAAAGATGCTTTGCCTACAGTCACTAAGGCAAAGCTTTAGTCTGTCCTGTTTCGGACTAAGGCCTTACGTTAGTGACTTCAGGCAGGCGTTTTTCATTATTTCTTTATGAATAAATTAATAAATTGAAATAAATTACTTTATAAATAAATTATAGATTTATTCTTTAATATATCTAATATGACTAACTTAACATTCTAATTTATTAAGATATTGAAACTAGTCTATAAAATTTAAATGATTTCAATATTCACACAAGCAGTATTACATAATAAACAAATTTATTCTTTAATAAATTTAAAATCAGTAATTTGAAATATCTTAATGTACAATAGTTAATAAACCTAAGCTATTAAGCTTAAAATTTTAAAATTTTTAAGCTTTAAATATTCAAAAAACTAGCAACATTGTATCAAACCCTCCTACCACTTCCCTATACAACCTAACCATACTTAAGTATTATCAAACTCATCACTCAATTTTAAATCTAAATCTAAATCTAAATCTAAATTCCTATTTCAGCTCAAGCATCGATTTCGCCGTTTCCAATTTCACCGACGCCGTAGCAGTCGCATGATGGAGCATTCGTGCCTTACAAACAACAACAACAACAACAACAACAACCACAGCAACCACAGCAGTAGTGCCGACCCAACCACCACTTCGACGGGGGCTGATGCCATACTCCAGATGGATGGGGGAAGAGCTGTGGGAGCGGAACGACACCCCCGGAGTGCTCATGGTACTCCGAGTCGCTCCACGGGGGAGCACCCACCTCCAACCGCGCCCCCGCCCTCGACGAAGAAGCTCCAGAACAAGTGGGGCAGTCGAGGATCCCTCTGCTGTTGGGTAGGTAGATTCGTGCTGTTTAGTTATTTGAAGTTTTAATATGTAATTAATTTAATCAATTCTACCTACTCTAAATTTATGAAGGTTATCGGTAGTGTTGGGCTAGTATACCAGTTTGCAACTGATGGATAAAGTTTTATCCATTGGATCAGATTGATGATCATAAATTGAAAAAGTTAATCCTAGTTTATTTTGTGCATTTTTGAACTCATTTATAACAAATATTTTTTATTTTTGCAAATTTTTCTAAAATTTCACATAAGATCGGTCCGATCTGAGCAGGTCAAACTCCATTCCCAGATAGTAGAGATGATCAAAAACTTCATCTGCACTGGGTCTAAGCTTGGGGTCTTCCTGCTTACACTGGAAGAAGATCAACTCCGCCCTAGGGACCCAGGTCAAATTTCGATGCCACAGGGATCCCAAAAAATACCTACAAACATCCGGGATTTTCCAGATGTCAGATTTCGCCGTAGGATGAATTAGGCTATCCTTTCCGTCAGGGTAGAGATCACAGTTTTGTTCCGGTGCGATGAAGGGAAGAAACGAGGGGGGTCGGCAGACCCAGAAGTCTTCCTGAGCCGGTAGGACGTCAAGGTCGTTGGCCACTAGGGTTAGATCGTCCCCCAGGAGGAATTGAGATACAGCTTTGTCCATGGAGTCCATATCGGCCATGACTCGGACCTGACCCCCGGGCGCTCGACTGAGCAGTCGAAGAAAGTGGACGAAGTCCAGGCAGAGACCGTATCGGACCTAAATGGAGTTAATGTTAAGAATTTAAAAAAACAGTTTTTATGGGGTTTGTCACAATTGTTGAAATTGAATGGTGTTTTGGGCTCTCTTGAATACGGCAACTTTCTGTGGTAGTGCGCAAAATTCCAAACTCCATGTTTCGATTGATAGTAGCACAGTGTTGCCCCTTTTAGCTCCGATTTTGGATTATTGGCCATAATTTAGCTGGTGGCACTCAAACAAATTCATAAGTTTTAAATCAGCTATCCAATCCTTCACTTAGCGTGAAAAGACTAACACACTCTTACTTTAACAGTGTTGTAGTTTTGAAGCGATTTACGCTGCAGCACTTTTTCCACATGTTCGGCCGATTTCAGCTTGTAGTATTGCATGAAGATAATGGAATCATTGCAACTACCCAGGAACTGAGTTACTCTCAGGCCCCCAAAATAGGACATGGCTCGTAGATTTCCAATTCCTGGAACAAAAATCTGTTTCCAGAAATTGCTTGTCACTTTCCCGATCACAATCGTGTGATTTTTCCATCTGCCCATGTACAGCTTCTAAAACAGGCAGCAGATGGCTTAGTGGCTAAGTCGTTAGTGTGATAAGTGCAAGATCGCTGGATCAAATCACAGTTAACTGTATTTTTGCTGCAGCTTTTGCAATATTTTCTCATCTAGTTTTAAGTTACCCACGAGTTTTACGGAGACTCAGTTCTTGTTACTGCTAAAATCTTAACTGAAATCTAGGAACTATAATGGGATATGCCGTAGCCCAAATCCTGTTAGCAACAATAACTTAAGGTGGTGATTCCTTTGGGGTGTCTGCCGTTGTTTTGCTGTCCTAATACGGAAACTAATTTGCATAAAATCTATGGTAACATAATGTCTGACGTACTGAGCAATGGGCATGTGTAATTTATAGAAGGCTACATGAAAAACATAGCTTGCGTGTTAAATCCCTTTAAAACTGATTATAGTAGACCTGCTGCGCCGAGGCGCAGCAGGAAAAAGAGGGAAATGTCAAGCTACATTAAAATTGGCTTCCTAACTTCAAGTAGTGAATAAGTGCTAGTAATGGTTCAAAGCTGAAGTCTACAAAAGGAATCACCACCTTAGGATGAATCACCATTTCTAAACAAAAGTTTTTTTCAGAAGATTTTTGGTTGATTTCTGACTAATTTTTGACACTTTTTCACCTCCTCTTAACAGTCTACTTCGCTGAAAATGAGTTCCATTCGCAGAAATAACGCCCCCCCTCACACCCTCATTAGAGAAGTGGACAGGACACATGTTTTTTAAGAATCTATTAATTAATTCATTAATTAACCTTAATCAATCAATCACTCAACACCTTAACAAAACTGTAGTCGAATTTCTTTCCGTGCTCGATTTTCGGAATATCGAAACAGGTGAGCCAGGGATGGCAAACTGTCATTCCTGGCAACGAAAAATAGCCATAGTCACATTTCGGTCGACAAATTATTCTCGCCGTCGGACCACTAAAGTCTCGCCAGCATAACTGATCCTTATCTCCAAATGCAAGTGTGGTAGACGTTTCTTTACTGTCTATTGAAAATGTAGTAGTCGTTATGGTTGTAGTCAGAGTGGTTGATAAGCTCGTGGAGTTTGCTGAAAGCAAACTGCAAAGCATCATAATTTAATTGATCTATTCATCAAACAAATCCACGGTTTTCTCTGGATATAAAGCGTGCGCCCTTTCACGAAAGAGTAGAGTACACTTTAACTTGTTTAACTCCACGCAGCTTACCTTTTCCCTTCTAACTCTGTCATGAAAAGGATCGAGCTAAATTTAACACTTTTAACTGCGCGTTACTCTTACGCGAAAAGGCCCCAAATGATCAGGCTTTAAAAATGTTGCACATTTAATATGAAGTTAAACCAAGTTGTGTTGGGATTACTGCAAGTAGTTCCTGTACCTGATGCAAAATCTTTTTCGAGCTTTTTTGTGAAGAAATGTTGCAAAAATAGAATCCGATTTTTTCACATTGACGCGTAAATTGACAAAAAAGAGGAAATCATAACCACATCATAGGGCCTTTTCGCGCGCGAGTTAAACGAGTAGAGTTAAACGAGTTAAAGTAAAATATTTTAACCCCTGTTCGCGCACTCAGCGAGTTAATTTTAACCCTGCCTGTTTTAACTCTTTTAACTCTAGCAGGGTTAAAACGAGCAGAGTTACATAAACGAGTTAAAATCGGGAGAGTTAATATTAACTCGCTGAGTGCGCGAATAGGGGCTAAAAGAGTTAATTTTAACTAGTTTAGCTCTGCCCATTCCTTTCCGTTCTTTTCATGCACGCGTTCAAATCAGTTTAAAGCAGTGATCACCATATATATACGACAAACTATGCTTCCGCCTTGTCTTGAATGAATTTCGGTGGTTCAAGATTCCTTTTTAAATAGTGTAATGATTGTTTTATATGCTACCAAGACACTACAAATTGAAGGCTATTTGCTTTATTCATTTTGTACAGATTAAACCGTTTTAATCATCTATACACAAATATTCAATTTACTATCAGCAAAGCACACTCTAGAGGGCGCACAAACAACCTTAAAACCATCGCAGCAATTTGATTGGATAGGTTTTGCTAGCCAAAGTTTAAACTTAACGTAACTAGCATTTGGTAAAATGGTCGACTATACAAAGTTACAGGGGGAGTGCGAGGGGAATTAAACGTTTGATATTGGAAACGGTAACGGGATACATCATGAGGTGGCGGATTTTACTTCTGAGCATCCATGACTGCGGAGCTTCATTAGGTTGTATGCTTGATAACTCTACGTCAACAAATTACCTTAGAACTTTATTTAGTGGTTTTAGGAGTGCCACTGTGACCAGTGTGCACACTGTAAAATCCGTGACCAGGACTATTATATAATAGACGAAACCGTGGACATAACGCATATGTGGACTAAGAAGAAAAATGTTCCCACGATGAAAGCTTTCGATTGATTTAAAATTTGATATTTCGAAAAATTTGAAATATCGCTATTTTTCCGCTTATCAGACCTCCATAATTGACTACTGTCCCCTAATGGGTGTACTTAGCAACAGTTGTATATATTCAAACTTGACCTTTAGGTCAGCAATAATAGAGCACAATTAGATATTCGAACCTTTGGCGTCTTTGTTGCTATTAATTTACATTATTTGCAAAAACGAATTTTCAAAATTTTGCTAAATTTCGGATTCCAAGAGAAATCTCGAAATCAGACAAAGCTAGCGAAGATCAGTTGGTATCGTTCAAATTGAAGCTCTGATCTGTAGGACTTAGAATTTTAAATTAGGCCTCCCAGGTTTCAAAATATTTCATCAACGACCACCAATTTCGACTTTACAAAACAGTCAAATTTGGCTGTTCTCCAACATCAAAAATTTTATAGAAATTTAACTAAAGAATTTCAAAGGCATAAATTAAAATTCCATTTCCTACAGGCTACCATTTGAGATCTTTGTCTTTGTAATATAACGTCAGTAGGAAAGTAGCTAGCAAACCGCACCGCTTTGGCATTAGCGCGATTTATCTGGCGCACGATAAAATATTTCCATTTATTGGAAATTTCATCACAGCTTCTACCAAAAAGAATTGAAGATTAATAAGCTAAGAGGGTGTAAGCGCCAACCAATCAAGTAGCGCCTATGTGAAGTAGTGCTAGCCAATCAAGCCTGGAAGTGTTTTGAAACAGCCAATCAAAGCTAACCAAGCTGCATGCCATGAAAGGAATAACGTTGAGCATTTCATGGTGTATTTCATAGGATCAAGTTCGCAGCTTTTTTCGACACATTTATACAATTATTATTCCACACTATTTATTTTGCAAATGCAGTAGCAGTTACTTATTTGTTCTGAACCGAAAATACAGTGATGTTTATAAAAATCTCTTGTATTAGCAAAACAATTAAGCCAAAATATTAAATAAAATGCCACTTTTGGTTTAGTTGATCTTTAGTAACTTCAGGCGGCCTACCTTATTTTTAACTCGTTTAACCCCCGTGCCGCATCGAGGGTTAAAATTCAATTGAAAAAGTTGCTGCCGAGTTAAAGGAGTTAATTTTAACTCGCGCGCGAAAAGGGGTTGAGTTAAAATTAACTCCGTGGATTTTAACCCATTATGTGCGCGCGAATGCAGGTAGAGTTAAACGAGTTAATTTTAACCCCTGTTCGCGCGAGCACCGAGTTAAAAACGTTTAACTCGTTTAACCCCAGCTAGTTAAAATTAACTCTTTTAACCCTGGCGCGAAAAGGATCCAGTTAATTTTAACTCGTTTAACTCGCGCGCGAAAAGGCCCATAGTTTTCAGTGAGCTTTAAATCTATGAGGCGGAGATATCGTGAGGGGGCAATTTCATAAAGGCGGAAAGTTCAGCAATTTCAAAAATTTCCGATTGTTATCCAAAAACCTGAAAACATCAATTTCTGTACCAACACTGTCTTATAGGACCTGAAAAGATTACATCAAGAAAATGAGGTAAACGCGGGCCAGCTGGCGGATCCACGAAAGATACAAGGCATTAATCATAGAGAAATAATGAAAAACGCCGGCCTGCAGTCACTAAAGCCGGCAAAGCGGGCAGGAGCAAAGCCACTGATTCTCTCCTGTTTCGGACTAAGGCCTTACCTGAGTGACTGCAGGCAGGTGTTTTTCATTACTTCTTTATGAAGACCTGAAAAGATGGATAGACTCACGCATAGTTGTTATTAATGCAGTAGGCCCAACAAATGTTGGCCAACCCGTTTGCTGTCCGATTTTACGACTGCGAATTCTCGCGTTTGGACGCCGAATTTGGACATAATTCAGTTTGGCTGGCATCGAAATTCGGAATAGTTGTAGGTTTGATAGTACCGGAAAAACTTCCCTGACTATTAGTAGGACAAATATAGCTATGAGTGATAGAAGTATTGAGTTAACATAAACGTAAGGACGCATGCTTTTGAAGTAGATTGCTTGATTAATCAATTTTAAGGGTAAACATTTTATTCCAACAACATCTGGTTCCATTTTATGGGAAATAGTTAACATTAAATCTAAATTTCACTCGAATTTAATTGGCAATAGAATAATAATCGCAAAACTGGGAAACTTCAGTTTGTGAAAGGTTAATATTAAAATATTAATTAATTAATTAATTGATTACGTATGTAGCATTCACTGCACTTTCCCGTTGTAAAATAGGATTCTAAGCTTCTTTTTAGCTTTAGATTAAGGAACTGTCTCAAATTAAAAATCAAAAAATACGATTTATTAAAACGTTTCATTTAGCAGCTTATATGCGTTTTCTTATGCATTTATTTTGTCTGACAGCCAGTTTTTTCTACTTTTTGCTTACAACAAAAACTAGGCTAAAAAGCCGAAGCTATTGTACAGTAGTGTAGAAAAACGTAAAAGGGAATCAACATTATGACGTTTTCAACTTTTTAGTCAAGTCAAAAAATAAATCGCATATACGACTTTGCAAACGCATTTTTGTTGAAAAATACGATTTATTTCATCTTGAAATTTGAGACAGTTTGCAACTACATATTTGTAGTGTTATTGTTCGACCTTGTTTGGTGGTTTCTGCAGCGTAACAATCTCATGCTTAGTTTAAATTATCCACCAAAAGGGGGCACCCTCCAGTTTAGTCTACAGGTACCTAAATTACGTACGTTTAGTGTCAAATGGAAATCTTTCCGCAGAAGTGTTCGGAAAGCTGGGACTCTGTTTGTAGATTTTTATCATTCCTGATGCACGATTTTTGTCACACAAAAATTTGAGGGACACCCCAAAGCAAGAGGGTGGGACGTGTTGAACCTGGTATTATCTTTGGCTCTCGAGGGGGTTTCAAACTGGATAGGTTAGACTCAAACGTTTGTCCAAAACTTTGCTCCAGCCTTAGTCCTACAGTTTTACGTAGTCTAACTAGCTTTAAGCTTATGCTCTATTTTAGTGAGTAACATAGGAAATTTGGGGAGGGTCTAGGCAAGGAGTTTGGAAGAACCCAATCTATTTAGGGGGGCTAAGGAACCGGGGTTCGAGCCTTGAATATTCCCCGGAGTAACATTTCATCAATTTTGATGAGAGTTTGCTCTAAACTCACTTGTTGTAGACGTAACCGGTCTAGATAGCTTATTCGTTTGCGACTTTTTTTTCTTCCCCCCTTTTGTCCCGGTTTTCTTTACCGCCAGCGGTTTAAGGCACTAATCTAGGGGTTTGAAAAATGGCTCTACAGTTGGACATTAATCAGGTAACCAGCATTAATTAAGATTATGATTAATTTTTTGCATAAGAAATTAGCAGACTGCACGATTCTCTTCCACTAATTAGGTCTGGGCTTAATCTGTCTTTGAGCTATGTATGTACTTCAGCAAACTTTATTGGCATTTTATTTGTTACCAGTACTTTTTGTGAAAGAAAGTTCAACTATGTTAAGAAAGTACTATTAAAGCTAACTAAGTTGAGATCCCTTAGTGTCTGCTCTAGATTTTGTAGTTTGCAAAGTAAGATGGTTGTGCATAAGTAGCACAACTTGAGTGCACCTTCTGAAGTTGGTTTTAATTAACATAGGTATTTTCACTGCTCCATGCAGCTTCAAATACCTTAAGCTTAACATATCCAATATTCGAAAGAGTTAGAAACCAGGGGCCGTATTCACAAAGCTTTTAGTGGTTGTTTTAGGGACACTTTTAGTGTTAGTGGACCCTTAAAACGTTTAGGCTTATTCACAAAATTTTAGTATACTTACTTTAGGGCCCTAAGTTTAGGGACACTTTTAGCATTTTAGGGACTGTTTTAGTGACCATTTTAAGAGTGATTTCACACTAAAAAGTAACACTTGATTCACGAAAGCATTTAAGGGACTGAACTGTCACTAAAATTTTATAGACCTCGGAGGTCCCTAAAACGTTGACTAGTGTTCCTTATTCGAGCATAGCTCACTCAAATTTCTACCAATCCGCTTAAATTTTTTTGTGGATGCACTGCACACATTAGGGAATCCATCCATACAAAAATTTCTGAATTTATCGAAATTTTATTTTTGGCCAAAATCTGTATGGGACCCCAGCAAACAAACAAATCTTGCTATTAATTTATTTGTGTAAATTATGAACGATTGTTCGCATTATGTTCTGCGTAGTAAAATATTAGGCATTTGTATGCCTGAAATAATTATATACAGGTTTGTAAAGTTGGAAGAGTATAGACAACCAAACTTTACGGGTGGAAACTGTGCGCGTATGGAAACGACGAACCTGGAGGAGACTTATGTTCCAGTCGACCTGGGCAGGATCTCGCCAAGAATAATTAAATCGGACTAGTGACTAAATAAAGTTCACTAGAGGGACAAATAACTACCTGACTATCGACTGCAGAGGGAACTCTGAATAAAATTAGATACACACTCAGTGAGTAATTAGCCTACCTAGATTTGGAAATAGCTCAGAGCCCTACCTACCGAGTATACAGTTCTAACAAAATCCTAAACTAAGACACCCTAACGGCTCAGTGACTGAGACCGCATTTAATAAAGTATAAACCAAGGGAGCGACACCCGAAAATAATACAGGACAGTGTATGGAATTTTGACAAAAGGACATCCAACATAAAAGTTACAAAGCATGGAAAATTCAGACACACATAAATTCTGAGTGGCAATTAGATTTAAACAAAACACATATAAAATTTAGGCACAAATACAGGGCAAATGCACACACACAGATTCGACCCCAAAAATATATAAACCTTTTTGAAAATATAGTCTCAAAGATATTTCCCTAAGCCGTCGCGGCGAACCATAATATAGAACATGACATACTAAACCCCTTTCTAAAATAAACAACAATATTAGCTACCAATTAAAAGGAAATAGGTCGCAATAGCACACCCCAAATAAATTTAGATTGACTCACGAGGTCGCCTAAGAGTCCACACAAGAAAATAAAAAAAATCAATAACTTACAGCTCCAACGGGGACCAGACTAAATGGAAAAAAAATAACACGTTTGAAATCAGGCAACAGAAATAGAAACGGCCGCACGCTAAGAAACAGAAAGAGAAAAACTGTCTAGTTTTAAAGTGAAGGCTGAGAAAGATGCCTAGTGAATTTTGATTGGTCCATTTTGAGACCCCCTTTGCAGACGGGATGCTCAGAGCGCATCCAGAGAAATTTCAAAAGACAAACCGCGCCACCTAGCAGCTAAGTGGGCTGAATAAAACACCACGCATTTTAACATACAAAACGAACAATTTCAAACTGGTTTCAACATAAATTTACATAACACACATTTCGCACTAAAATTATCATTCTCACCAAAATTTCACATTAAAATAAACTCACTAAAATACACACCTATTACAGGTTATTATATTCATTTTACTAGCGGTTCAAATTCGTCGGAGATCCGAATTTCTAAGGAGCAGTCTGGTTTTAGAGCAGCTGACGTTAAATGCAGAAGTATTACTGTGCCTATTGCTTGAAAATTACTTTTAATAATAAGCAAACTATTAAAAAAGTGTTAATTTTGCCATATTCAGTAGTTTATCTTCAAGCATTTTTTATTTCAAAGACAAGCTATGTTTGCAAACAAATAGACAAGCAAAGTTTAACTGATGAAGGCGTTCGCAGCGGTTGGCTATCAACTGAGCTAAAAAGTAGGTTCTGGCAAAGCCTGTTTTAAAGCTGTGCCAGTAGTGTCAAAAATTTTCCCCCGTTTGGTGGTTGAAAGTCCTCCACTTCATCATCAAAATCCTCACAATAAAATTCACCATGAAAAAGTTTATGGTCCCGGACAATTTTTTCAACGGGGGGGGGGGGGTTCCGGGGTGGTCCAGGCCCCCCCCCCCCCAACCTGACAAGGTACAAGCCCTACCGCCGCCGGGGACAAGGGTTAAC
>JASAND010006512.1:0-37165 GCA_030248195.1 Trissonchulus latispiculum
ATTTGTCCTCTCCTATACTACTAAAATATCTTGTGGTACTAAGAGAATTAGTGAGTACATAGGTGTAGGTACAGGTATAGGTACATGGAGGGTGAAAAAGGTCCCTCCGTGTCCTATGCCTCCATCACAACTAAATAAAAAATTTTTGATGTGTGCGGACTTTTCCTCCTTTCCTATCTGACGCTTGGCCATCCCTCCGACCCTTTTCTGCAGCCAACACTTTGTCCAATGCCTTCCAAGCAGGCAAGAAAAGATTTCAGCCATCCTAGGCACTATTGGCATGCGGGGGCAATACGTTCCAGAAGATGGCACGTGTTGCCCTGGGTGTGTCCGAAATAACAGGTACGCCAGCTTGGCTTGGGGGTCATGTTTTCTATCCTTGACCTTCGTCTCTCCGTCTCTTGTACGCTTGCGGTCTACGGAGAGGCAGCATAGAGGGGCCTCAGACGAGTGCCTATTAATGCTAAATCACAAGCAAAAAACTCAAAATTTGAACTTGATATGAACGACATATGTGGTTAGTTTATGTGTGAAAATGAACGAAATCCATGATCTAATAATCTTTCATGATTGACTCCCCCTTACCTGCTAGCTTAACATAGCTCAAAGGCCGTAAAAGCAAGAATGTTCTTTTCGGTGACCTTTTCCATTTATATCAAACAATCAGGTGTATCCATAACAAACAGAGAGAATAGTGGCAAAAACCAAAGATCTTTTCACCTAAAAATGCGGGACTGGTCCCAGAAGGTTAAAAAAGCACTATATTTGGAAAGTTTCATAAACTTTCATCATAAAAATAGCAGCCTGTAAGCCTGTAAGGTTACATTTGCACAAAGCGATACCAGCACCTTAAAGAGCTCCATGCTTTGCTTTGCTGGTAGTCATCAAAACGCCAGTCACGAAATTGAACAGACATTTTTTATGCCTAATTTACCAAAATTTTGCACTTTTTCAAAATTTGGAAACGGTGCTTGAAGGCATTGTAAGGCAAAATGATCCCACAAAATCCCACTGATCCCACATGGGATGAGTTTTCAATCCCATCCCATCCCAGATGCCAACACTGCCACATACTTAGTTGCGATCTGAACGGATATTTTGTTGGTATGGAATTTGGTGATCTAAGGCCGTGTGTACTAAATACTTCCGTTGTTAGAATATGTTTTTAATATATTGAGATCATTTTTGTTATAAATAGAACACTATATTTGGCGACTAGATGTGGCAAAATACTCGGTGTTTGGAAGGAATTCTATGTGTAATGGAATTGGAAAATAATTCGAATTTCGAAGAATTCCCCCAAAAAGAAGAATTGTTGAATTGTCGCTTGAAAACTGGCAAAGAAGGCTTCACAAAATGGTTCAAGTTTGAAGAACTTATGACTAGTCGCTAATTTAATATTATAAGGTCAGGTGTGTCACTAACATCAAGAAGGAAATATCCTAAACCAGAACGTGTAGTATCATAATTAAATAATAAGTGATAGAAATCCCCAAGTGATAATTCTTTATGAAAAGCTGGTGCCTTTTTATTAGGACCTTATTAGCCCCTTTCCATGATTGCCTATCTATAGAGTCCTAAAATAAAAGTAGAAAATACACAGTTGAGGAATACACTCTCCTTTTCTTAATAACGAGTAATAATACGAGTAATAATTGTTGTAATTTCAGTTCGCTGTCAAGTATTAATCATTAGAAGGTGGTTCATTAACTAAACACAAGTAGCTATTATTCATAATTAGTATCTAATGGTAGTAATCTTTAGTTACAAATGCATAGGTAGGCTTATTTAGTGATATTTGGTCATTTTTGATGTTAATTAAGTCAAATTTATAATTATAATGCTTAATTAGTATTAATTGGGATTAATTAGTGGTAATTAGGTAATCATTACGTAATGGTCGAAATTTTACAGGGAAACATCCAGTCCGGTACCATTGTCTGGGAAGCTGTCTGACTTCCAGACACCGTAGTAGCAAGAGTGCATAATTGCACTATTATTAAGAAGAAGAGTAAGCCACTAGAGGGCTTCTCTTCACTGCATTGCGTAACGGTGCTTCGTCCACAATACGCGAATGTTCCCCCGTTTGGGTGGGAGGTCGACCAAATCGACATCGCGTACCCCCCCCCCCCCCGCGGTGGGGGGGGGGGGGGGGGGGGGGTTTAGCGAAAAAGAGGTCCCCGTTTGGGGGGGGGGGGGGTAGCCAACAGCCAATTGGTGGGGGGGCGTAGAGCAGAGGATTATGGTAGTTTTTGTTCTATTCGAAAATGTGTCCCCGTTTGGGGGGGGGTCACAAAACGTGGTCCCCGTTTGGGGGGGTCTGCCACAGCCAATCAGAGCTGGGCAAAACTTAGCCTGCTTGGCTGACCCTCCCCAAACAGGGGCCTCTTTCAGCGACTCCCCCAAGCGGGGACCACTTTTCCCTCCCCCCCCCCCACCAAACGGGGACCACTTTCGACTACCCCCCCCCCCACCAAACTGAGGGGGTATTCCTGTCGCCCCCCCCCCCCCAAACGGGGGAACATTCGCGTATTGTGGTCGGGGCACCGTTACGCAATGCACCAGAAGAGGAGCCCTCTAGTGACTTACTCTTCTTCTAATATATAGGAGAAAATAATGGAGAAAATAATGGACTCTTGGTAGTAGTAAGTAGTAAGCCTTTACTACTACGGCCATTCCTCCCTCCCTAGATGTGACGTTGTCCTCACCTGAACTTTAAGCTGGCCTTAGTCCATCAGATGTTTTGCCTGGAATGACTGCCTAGGATAAAAAATTAGGATTTTATTGTGGCCTTTGGCCAAATTTTTGTATTCCTGTATTTTGGCCTTCGGGCCTATTTTTATATATTTGTATCTTTTAGCCTTTTCACCTTGCGGAATATGGACCATATTCTTTATGTACTTTCCGGTCTTATGGCCAGATTTTACGTTTTCCAGCATGTTGGGCTTTCGAGCCAATTTTTGTTCTTTTTACTACTATTACTTTATTATTTCAAATGATGGCAGCTCATGTAAATTCCTTCTGTTCGATGGAGGTCTTGATAATTGCCCCAGCTTCTATTTCTTTTTGATTTGTTAATACAAAATGGAACTCTCTAATTATTGAGGCTTATTGGCCTCCTCCCCATTTCTATTTTAGTTTTCTGTTTTGTCTTATTTTGTTTAGCTTTTGGGTCAAGCCACGAGCTGTGTTCCATAAGGCCCTTTGGTCCAAAATTGGGGTTGTTTTTCGTAGTATTTATGGGATTTTGAGTGGGGACCCAGCCCCTGAGTCTGAGATAGAGGGTCCCTTTGCTACGACCCTGAAATTAATAAACTAATTAAATAGAAGTAGTTTCCCACAGCCGGCAGCTAGGAGTTGCCGGCCATAACGTTCAAGAAGGCACTGTGTAGTTCTAAATCAATGGTTTTGTATCATGTTTTATTTCAGCTTTAGGTCGGCATCACAATTAATAGGTATCAAAAATGTACGAGTTTAAAACCATGAGTTACTATGGTTTTTGTTTATTAGTTTTTTAGTCAGTTTCAGTGTGTAACGAGACAACATCTCAACGATTTAAGGGTTTTGTAGTTAGCCTTCGAGTTCTTTGTTAAAATTTTTTGGATTGGTCTGCTTTTGGCACAAGTCGCAAGCAGTGTTTGATCGCAGGCAATGTATATCACACAGTATACAAGAATAAGAGTTTTGTAGAAATGACAGGAAGCTTTGTAATGCACCACAATACGACGTACTGCGTGCAAACGTTAAAAGTTCTAGCAGTTAGATACCAAGTGTCGCCGATTGCGAAAAAAATAACTTAAATACTAAAATTTTGCATTCATTTTCCGATCATTGTACGATCAGCTAGAGAAGCATCTACGTTCCTTAAGTGCCCTTGGCGAAAACATTGATCATAGACACTTTGTTTTTCTGATCAAATCTAAATTGCCTAGACCAGTTCTAACCAGATTAGAAGAACAGAATGGGGAAGCTCCTTGGACGGTTGATGAGTTACGTCATCAGCTGGAACGATTTCTCAACGCTCGAGAGTCTTCCGATCGACAGGTTTCCCAAAGTTCCACACAAATTACTACAAAAGAATATTCATACAACCGGATGGTGAAAAAGCCTGCTAAAGCATCTGCTGCAGCTCTGGTCTCAAACACACACAAAAGGCTGTCATGAAGCGTAATTGTGTGTACTGTCGTGGAGATCGCACTTGGAGTGATGAATGTGCAACCTTTTCCTACTATTGAAAAGAGAAAGGAATGCCTCAAGGGCAGCTGTTTCAACTGCTTAAAATCATTCCCTAAAGGTTGCAGCGTTCAGAAGGCATGCATACATTGTGGAATTGTCGGCAACCATCATCGCAGTTCATGTCCCAAGAAGATGGTAAAGTATACAAGTTGTCAAGTGAGTGTTTCTGCTACTGAGGAAGACATTGTCCACAGTACTCTAAACCCAGCGGTACCAAGCAAAGCATTACCTTCCAGGGGAAGTCTGTCATACTACAAACAACACTGGCGGATGTCTCCAACCCACAAACAAAAGTGACGAGATTAAGATCAGAATACTGTTGGATTCAGGCAGCCAGAGAAGTTACCTTACCAGCAAGATAGCGCGACTTTTGGATCTCCCTGAAATGCAGAAAGAAATGCTGTCAATATCAACTTTTGCAAAGCCGCACAGTCAAGTATATAGAAAGCCAACAACTGTGGTACGTATCAAGCTAAAGTGTGGTGAAAGCTACAATATGACTGTGAACATTTTGGAAGAATTACAGGAAAGATTCAAAGAGCACCATTAAACATAGCCATTGATGAGGTATCTACCCATAATCTAAGCCTTGCTGATACGATACCACAACAAGATGAAGTCATCACTGTTGAGCTTTTGGTCGGATCAGACTACTACATGGATCTTATGACCATGGAAAGACACACATTAGAGACTGGACTGTATCTTCTAGGATCAAAGTTGGGGTGGATTGTAACCGGTAGAAGCTCCAGAAGGATGCTTTATACGGCGACACACAACCTCAATGGTAACTCTGGCAAACAACTGCATTGTTCAAGCTTGTGGAAAACATTCAGAAACTGAAGAACCATTTCAACTAAAGGTCGCTGGCGAAGAATTGGAAAGATTTTGGAGTCTGGAAACGATTGGGATCAAAGAATCCATAGAACATACTGCTGATGATAACGCTCTTCAGCAATTTCTGAGCACTATATCATTTTCTAACGAAAGATACTACGTAAAATGGCCCTACAATAGTGGCGAAATTGAATTGCCAGACAACTTTCAGTTGGCTTTATGCGAGCTCACTCTCTTTTGAGGAAGCTATCAGAGGCTTCCACTGCGATACGACGATATCATAAAAAGATCGAATCGAGTAAGGATGTGGTTGAGCTGGTTAACGACGATACAAGTGTGGGGTCCGATCTTGCGTTATATCCCACAGCATGCCGTCTTGACACCACAACTACGACAAAAGTCAGAATTGTCTACGACGGTTCAGCCAAGTCAAAAAATCAAACTTTAGTTTGAATGAATGCATCTACAGAGGGCCGGTACTCTTAGAAGATTTAGTCGACTTGCTACTACGATTTCGGCTACAGCCAGTTGATATTCTAGCCGACATTGAAAAAGCTTTTCTTCAAATCGGACTACAACTGCCAGATAGAGATTTAACTAGATTCCTATGGATAAAAGACATCCACAAATGAAAGAACAAACGAAACTAAGATTGTCACTACAGCACCTCCGACCCGAAAAAGCGGGCCCGAGAGGTGGGCATCTACCCACGCTCTGGCTGTCTAGGCCAACGCTCGTAGCCGGACGCGGCTACAATCGAACCCAAGCTACAAGATGAATTCGTTCCCAAACTGTAGTGACATTTTAGAACGGACAGCCGACGCAGTCTGATGGGAGCAAACCTCGACCGTTTCAAACCGTAATGGGCAAGACAAATGAAAGAACAAACCAAACCCAGATTGTCACTACAGCCACCTCCGACCCGAAAAATTTGGGCCCGAGGTGAGATCGAACCCACAACCTTTGGCTGTCTAGGCCAACGCTCGATTGAGCCACCCGAGCACAATCGAACCAAGCTTAAGTTGGAATTCGATTCCCAAACTGTAGTGACATTTTAGAAGACCTCAACTTTCCCTAGCCCGTACAGTCTGATGGGACTGCGATAAAAGACATCCACAAACCTGAGGTAGAAGAAAACCTACAAATTTACCGCTTCTGCAGGGTTACTTTTGGGGTGGTTGCCAGTCCTTTTCTGCTGGCGGCAACTGTGCAATTTCACCTTCAGAAATACGACAGTTTGGTGTCAAAGACTATACAGGAGAACATGTAGGTGGACTATACAGGAGAACCTGGTGACAGGTGTGGATGATACAGTATCTGCATCAAAATTCTACAATGAAGCAAAGACTATCTTCAATCAAGCGTCCATGAACCTCAAGGAATGGGCCAGTAATGATCAGAGTTTCATGAACTGCCTTCCAAAGGAAGGCAAGGTTTCCGATACAACCATGAAGGTACTTGGACTTCGTTGGGATGTTCAGAAAGACACACTAGCGATTCCACAGCCGAAGTCACATCAGGAATTCAAAGTATCCAAAAGAGAGATTCTAAAATCGATGGCATCATACTATGATCCTCTTGGCTACTTTACTCCTGTTACTGTACAGGCCAAGTTATTGCTGCGCAAACTATGGGAGGCGGAGTCAGGTTGGGACGACGAACTTTCAAAAGAAGACAAGGTCATATGGAAAAGGCTGTCAGAGGATTTTGAAAACATCCCTTTGGTTCAGTTTCCAAGATTTCTGCTTACCGAACTGCAAAGCGGTGAACGCAAATACAGTCTACTCTGTTTTACAGATGCGTCAGCCGAGATCTACGCTGCGTCTGTATATCTACGAACTGAGTGCCCTGGTACATGCCAGACTCATCTTCTTTTTAGTAAAGCTAGATTAGCTACAAGCCGAGCTGCAACTATACCTCGGCTGGAACTTTTAGCCGTTCTCTGTGGTACCAGATGCCTTAACTATATTTCCGGCCACTTAAGATTGCCAATAGAAAATATGATGCTGTGGACCGACTCAAAGTGTGTGCTACAATGGATCAAAACCACTCGTCTTTTGCCTCGATTCGTATCAAGAAGAGTCAAAGAGATTAGGCAAAGCGCCATCAGTTTTTGTTTCGTTCCGACCACAGAAAATCCTGCTGATTTGGCAACACGTGGTTGTTGCACCAATGACTTAAAGTTGAACAAATTATGGTGGAACGGTCCAATCTGGCTACAGTTGCCATGTAACCAGTGGCCATGTCAAGCTGCCTATATGAATGAAGGCAAGCAAAAAGAAGAATACGCAGACAAAGAGGAGATAATTTTTCAGGCAAGTTTAGTAAACAACTCCTCAACAGAAGAATCGAATCCACTTGAAATTGAAGAAGAAAAGTTTTCTTCATGGTTCAAGTTGCTGCGTGTAACAGCCTTTTGCTTACGTTTTGTAAGCAAGCTCATGAATCGAACCAGGATAACTACGAACACAGAGCTGAGCAACCGTGAAATCGAACAAGCAAAGGTATACTGGATTCGTCACCTCCAGCGAAGGAGATTTCAAGAAGAAATTGTTCAGATAAAGAAGAATCAGAAAAAGCCATTCAAGCAACTGATTTCCCAGCTTGGCCTCAAATTGGACGAAGATGGCTTGCTCAGATGTCAAGGACGACTACAGTATTCCACGCTTGCAGAAGATGCTTTGTCCCCGATTCTACTTCCCAAGGAGGAATATATCACAAAATTAATTGTCGAGGACATACATCGTCACTTACTTCATTCTGGAGTTTCTCATACGTTAGCTCAAGTGAGAAGAAGTTACTGGATTCTGCAAGGAAGGTCAACAGTATTCAAGATTTTACAAAAATGTAGGATCTGCAAACGTCAAATGGGAGGCCCCTTTCAATATCCTCCATTTCCTCCGCTTCCGAAAGAACGGGTTACAGAGGCGTCCCCGTTCGTTTTCACGGGGCTAGACTACTTCGGCCCTTTATATGTACAGTCCCCAGCGGGAGTCAAGAAAGTTTGGTCATGTTTGTTTACCTGCATGGTAACAAGAGCTGTTCATCTTGAATTGGTGGAGAATTTGACGACAGACGACTTTCTGTTGTGCTTAAGAAGATTCATTGCTCGTCGCGGAATTCCGCAACAGCTAATGTCAGACAACGCACCACAGCTAAAGCTAGCAAAGAAGTCTTTGGCTGAAGCTTGGTCAGATGTGATCCACCACTCAAGTATTCAAAATTATTCTACAAAGAATGGAATCATCTGGAAATTTACTCCTGAGTACGCACCTTGGGCCGGTGGCTTTTATGAAAGACTGATTGGAAGTATAAAGATGTCCCTCAAGAAGTCTCTTGGTAGAAGTTGCCTTTCGATTGTCCAACTACATACAGTCTTAGTCGAAGTTGAAGCCATGCTAAATTCTCGCCCTTTGGTCAATATGGGAGAGGACTTGACAGTAGAGTCGGTGCTGACTCCAGCCCATTTCTTGAGCCTAAATCCGAATTTGGCTATTCCGGAAGTGAACAAGAGCAAGCAAGATTTTAGCCCGGACGATATAAGCTTGATAACTAAAAGAGAACCGCTGCTTCGCTTTTGGAAGAAAGGACAAACGCGCTTGAATGATTTCTGGGAAGTCTGGCGGAGCGAGTATTTGTCAAAGCTTCGGGAACAGTCAAGAACCTACATGAATCAAAACGGGGTCAGAACGCAAAGACAACCTTGTGTCGGTGACATTGTCTTGCTGAAGGATAAACGGTCACGCTCAACTTGGAAGCTAGCTCAAATTAAAGAGCTCCTACTAAGTCATGACGGAAACTGTAGATCAGCTAGAGTAAGGTTGGCCTCGGGAAATACCCTTCGGAGGCCAATCAACTTCCTCTACCCCCTGGAAGTCTTTAGTGAGGACAAGCCAATAGGTGATTTTCAGAAAGAAAATAAGAAGCACCCACAAAGAAAGGCCTTTGACCCTCGCTTTGCCAAAAAACCTGCATGTTCTAGCGATGGTCTACGTGGTGAAAGAAAGGATACAGGTCAAAGCAGTTCCAGCGAAGTTACCCAGTCTTTCAACAGAACACCTAAAAGGGACGCTGCCGTGAAAGGGGAAGCCAAAACTAAAGAGCTTCTTGAATTTGAGAACAGTTCGCAAGGAAAGCCTTTCTCTCGGGAGTTTCGCCGATTGCGAAGAAAATAACTTAAATACTAAAATTTTGCATTCAGCAAGATTTTATCCTCTTGACGTTTTTGACTATATTTTCAAACTTTAAGACAAACTTTGGTGATTATCTGACGGAAAAAGTATTGTTAGTTATAAGCATACATCATTACAGTAAAGCTGCTAAAGGTTACTTTTCTGATACCAAGCTTTCTGTCAAAAATAATGTTGATGTTTCATGATAAAAATTTAAGTACTAAAAATTCAGTAAAATTACTGTAGTCGAATACTAGTTCTTGCAAGATGCCTTGCCGCTTTCGGCTAAAACGGATACAATACTGCAGCTGTAGTTATATATTGCAGGAGAAACCAGTGTGGGATATTCGCAGCAGCATGGCAGAATTTATTTGAAATTATTCTAAACTACTTACATTCCATTCTTACTTCTATGTACATTCATTGGTTTTAAAATTTAGCTATCCTCGTTCTGTGTAGAACTTTTGGCTTCGCCCTTTTAGTTATCTCGAAATTAGACATTTGGGCAATATGCACATTAGTTTTCGACTATAAAAGGCAAAAACTTTTCTATACAAACGGGCTCTTTCTGATTTCATTATTTTCACCAAAAGCAGAAGGATTAAGGAAGGAACTAGGAATGTCAGGACTGTACAGCTAGAGATTAAAGTCTGACACAAAAATGTGTGTACAAAATCTGTAAGGCCTCCAGTGAACTAAATATACGTCGTAACCCAATAAAATCATATATTTTTGGAATCCTTTAATTTTAAACATTTTTTGAAAATTTAAAATTTTTTAAAATTTCAAAAATTTTAAATTATCTGTTTTTCGGTGAATTTTTCGGACCATTCAAGCTATTCAGCTCATTCTTTCAGAAACATTTTCCCATCCGGAGACGCATGGATTGAAACAAGAACAAAAAAATCGGTTGAGAAATAAGCCTTTTATTCCAAAACTTCGGTTTTCCATATTTTTGCCAAGATGCCATTTCCTTTGATGTTTGCCGCTTTTTGCAGCTTTGACTGGTTATTACTTGTGACTCGTTCAACGAAAAATGTTTCGATTACATTTTCGCCTAGGCTTCCGCTTTCTCCTGATGTATGCGGTATTTCAAGTTTTGAAAGTAGATTTTTTGAAAAATACCGCTTTTGACCAAAAATTTTGGCAAAGCAAATTTAGCAAAATTGCGTAAAAATAACATAATCATAAAGTTCAAGCTGAGCTGAATCCAACGATATAACGGTTTTTGCTACGACTTCTGAATGAGCAATGAATTTTTAAGCAATATCCCTCATTTCAGCAGGTTTTGGGGTCTCTTTGATGTTGCCCCGTGCTTTGACTGAAGCAGTGTAAACTAGCAAAGACCAGCTGAAATAAGGGATATTGTTTAAAGTTCATTGCTGGCGCAATATAAGTTGTAGCAACAAATCCTTTATATCGTTGGATTCAGCTCAGCTTGAACTTTATTATTATATTATTTTTTACTCACTTTTGCTAAATTTGCTTTGCCGAAAGTTTTGGTCAAAAAGGTATATTTTTCAAAAAATGGACTTTAAATATTTGACGTACCGCATATATCAGGTGAAAGCGGACGCCTAGGCGGTCTTGCAAATCTAATCGAAAAATTTTTCTGTTGAGCGAGTCGCCAGTAATAACCAGCCAAATTTGCAAAAAAGGCAAACATTAAAGAAAATGGAAAAACGAATTTTTGGAATAAAATGCTTATTTCTGAACCGATTTTTTTCGTGTTTGTGTCACCCGATGCGTCTTCGGACGGGAAAAAGTTACTAAAAAATGAGCTGAATACCTTGAACGGTCCGAAAAAATTTTCCGAAAAACGGATATTTTAAGTTTGAAATTTTAAAAAATTTTAAATTTTATGAAAATGTTCCTCTCGCTGCAGGGATTCCGAAAATATATGGGTTTATGGGATTACGACGTATATTTAGTTCACTGGAGGCCTTACAGATTGTGTACACACATTTTTGTGTCAGACTTTAGTTAGGGGGGTTGGCGGGATATTGGTTACGTGAATACGGCCGTGTAATTTCTTATTGTATTCTTGAAGACTGCATTTATTTGAAATAAAAACATTTCCTTATAGCTTTATGAAATTAATGGATCTTTTAATCACACAACCTTCACGAACCTGCAGCCATTTCAACCTCAGTCTATTCTAAATTCCAATTATTTACACCAGTCATATTCATTGGAGTGTTCTGTATCAATGAAACATGATACAGGGGAGCTTATGTGCGGCAATCTCCTGCACCTCCCAAAATTGAAAAAATCACATTGCAGACATATCATCAGAAAGAGCTACAACCTGTAATTTCTACAAATTCTGCAGTTATCGTCTACAACATGATTTCTTTTTTTACTTTCTTATTGCATGTTTTGCAACATTCCAGTCGTCAAACAGTTTTGACTTCACTTCTCACTCAACCTAGCGGGAAGGTCCAAAAGCTTACTTTATTGAAGATCAACAAATCACAGATCACACTAAAAATAATGAAATATCACAACAATGATTACATCCTATGTGAACTGCAAATACTCTTCCACAGATCATATCTTGTTCTTTTAGAACCCGGTACATGGCCAAATATTGCATAATCCTCGGCCAATTTTGACTGTAACTCTTCATCTTTAAGTACATACAATGACTGTATGTTGTGATAGGTCACGTTAAGATCACGTGGTAACAGCCCGGTGGTATAGAAGTCATCAACCCAGAAAAATTTAGTCCTAAAAGAAGCTTCATACATATGGTATATAAGATCACTGGTTAGTATATAGGCTGACCCAGAACAGTACATGGAGAATTCATCGTTGGGATAGTCCTCCTTTGGTACATACCATTTACTTTTGGGATCTCGCATGACTTTCATGGCGTGCCAGACTAAGCACAGAATGGTGCGTCGACGCGCGACGTTGTGACTATGAAGAGACTTGAGATGATTGACCAGATTGAAACTATTTACAAAAATGTCGTCATCAGTTTTCAGTATATAGTAGCTGTTTGAGCAAAAGGTTACTGTCCATTTCAACCAGCTTATTGACTTATAGGTCAAATTTTTGTAAGAGTCTATGAAATCTTCCTGAATGATGTCATGGAAAACGCTTGACTCCAGTTGAATTGATCTGGAAATGGTGTCATTGGTCGAGGCTCCCAGGAAAAATACCACAACCATTTTAAACAGGGGATAGTGCTTAGCATTACCCCAGGTTTCCCTGATTATCATGCGCTGTTGATAGTTCTTAGGAGCAGAGTGTACTACAGTAAGCACGAACAGGTCTGATCGTTTATTGCATAGATTTTCCTCCAGGTGAATGTATTTAAAAGGATGCGGATTTACAGTGGGATCTGCAGGAACGGTAGAGGTTGTGGTCATAATTGGTACAGAATTCAGGGGGCGTCTCCTAAGTAAAATCGCGGTTGGTGCAGGCGTGGAAGCAATTGGTGCGTTAGTCGTTGGAAATGGCAAGGGATCATTTTTACCAGACGGACCCTGAATTACCAGTATAAGTCCACACGTTGAACAAAATACTAACAATGCTTCGACCACAAAACGGATAATTTTTACTGGCAAATATCGTGTGACAAAGGAAATCCACATTACCAAAGGGCCGTCACAAAGTAACACCTAAAAGTTAGACAAAATAATGACACTCTCAGCAGGAACAGACAAGCATAAATTATCTCGGGGCGCTAAAAGACCACAAGACGGCTCAAGTAGTCAGCGCACGCAAAAGAGATGTACTTTTTTTGAATAAACGAAAAAAGTGGATAAACAGCCGAAAGTGTCAGTTCAAGTAGATTCCCTGGGGTAGAATGGGGGACCATGTAATTAAGTCTCCAAAAAATTAGCAGATACCTAAGACTGTCACCTAAATCAGACCTAAATTTTCCAAATTTGTAGATATTTAGAAAAACAATAGTATCAAACATAACATAGCCTGCATTTTGACTGGAGTCATTTGTAACTATAAATAGTCAGGATTATAAAGCGCAGCTACTCTGTAGTTTATTATACAAAATTGATACTTTAAGGCGGGTCCTGCAAGGTCAACATGAGTGTGTATTTATTCTAGCATGTACGTTTAAAGGTATAAGGTTTAAGGCAGGCACGAGAGAAAGATTAGTTTCGTGATAAGAATTTTATATCAGGCAGACTGGCTCACCGGGAATTAAGCTAGAGACTGAGAGGGTACAAATTAAGTATAGGAAAGACAAGAGGACAGCGGAAAAGACGACATCTAAGCCCAACTTTAGCTTCTGAGCTTACTCAAAGGGAGCAGCTTAAGTTGCCTCTCTGCGCCCTTCCTAGCTCCTATCAAAAGGCCTCATAGACTCAAACTTTGTTATGTATTAAGGTTAACATGTTCTGGCTCGGACGACATTTTCCCCCTGGGAATTCTGACTAATGCTGTCAAAAAGAGGACAGAAACAACCCACAAAATTTCCATGTCCGTCAAAATATGCAGAACTAACTTTAACCTAAATGGCAGCTAAGCTAACACCGACCTGGGAATACAGTTTAACACTAACTGTTGACATAGTAGAAAAATGTGGAAGTGCTGCTAACGAACTAAACCAGTATTTAGAATTATGAAACTATTGTGAGCGCATTTTTTCAAACATTCCTAATTTCAATTTGTTTGTATTATTATTAGAGTCAAATAGTTTCAATAAATTAAAGATACCATCAGCAGTACAAAACGTCAAATTCTTCATTTCAGTTTCACCTAATTTGTCAATGCACCGTACCGGGTGTTCAATGTTAGTCACTCAAACAAAAATATCCCATCAAGAATATTTTTATTTGAGTTCATAGCTGCGGAAATACCTCCGTGTCTATTACCTACCTTATTCCAAAATGGCTTATGCAGCTTTCATGATTAATAGATATTTCTTCCATGAGTTCTCAGATGGTTGGTTCAATTCCCCTTGAAGCACCATCTGACTATCAGCATAGCTTCCTAACGCATTCTTACCAGTGTAGGGTTGGAAAATAAGGAAACCTTGCGGGCTATGCCGAGGTCCGATGTGTTCTTACGGTGTCCAGGCCGGTGTCGGGACGCCCGTTTGCTGTCTTCCGGGCAGAGCTGCCGGTCCACGTTACAACTCTCTATACACAATTTTGTACCCGTTTTTGGCTGTGATCTAGCGATGTTAGCCCGGCTGCTACCTACTGTGCAATCTTTACAAAACTTCGATCACACTTGTTGCCTAAACACTGGAATTTACAACTTCTTGAAGCAAACTTTTACACATTAACACACAGTTGAAATTTTATTCAACATTCATAATGATGACTAAAGAGACAATAGTGACGGTAGATAGATATTTAAATTTAAAATTGCCGTAACTGATTTTTCGTAAACAAGACTAACACCGGTTTGCACCAACCAATATAAGCTCGAGGTTGAGATTACCTTGAGCTTAGCTCGAGATTAGCTTGAGGTTATCTGCAAGAGCGTTGCACCAACAAAAGCTTGAGATTAACTCAACCTCGAGCTAATCTCGAGCGTCTAAATTTCAATCCTGGTCAAGAGTAGGATTGACTCTATTTCTGACCAGTTTTACAGCAAAATAACCGCGTTGAGCAACGCATATAATTTGAATTCTCAAATTTGAATGCCCAGTTACAGGAAACTGCAACTGTTAGCAATAACTCCGCAGAAATTAGACAACGTAATTTCTAAGTGTTGTTTTGTAAATGTTCTTATCATTCACAAAAACATTAATTCTAACCTTCGTGCTCGTAAACTTGAACTGTAGGAGGTAGCAGTCGTCGTCGCAACTGCAGACATTTGGAAGCAATCATAATCCTCATTGCTAAGCGAATCAGTGCAATTGTAATGTGTAAAGTAAATGTAGAATAGTTGAAAAATGCTGCTAGCTTATGATTGGCCCTATCACTTAGCACGTGACTCTTTAACAGCATCGCATTGGATAACCCACAAGTTAGAGTTTAGCTGGAGCCTAGCTCCAGCTTGACTAATCTGTAACAGAAGTCAGTTGGTGCAAGAGATAACCTCCAGGTTGTAGTTAGATATAAGCTCAAGCTTACCCGATCTTGAGTTCGAGATTAGCTCCAGCTTAAGCTTGAGCTAATCTCGAAGTTGGTGCAAATGGCCGTAAAATGTTGTGGTTACCAAGTTTCATTTCATAAACAAGCAATATTTTGTGCAAAAGATTAAGTTTCCATCGGATGGATTATTTAACGAAATTATACACCTATTTCTTCTTACGTTATTTGATATTGCTTAGGTACAGCAAAATGTTCTGTAAAACATGCAATTATTTTTTGTCTGCTACCGGCAGAAAAATTAGCATTTATACCTATGCTTGAGCTGTAATTTTCCGCCGTCAATGTGCTCTACTGTATTTTCTGCTTGACTGAAAAACAACAGTCATTGCAATTTCATTGTAAATTCTTTCTGCAATTTTTTCTGTTTAATCATCAGGTGCAAAGGGGAACAATGAGTGCAAAGTGGGCACGGTAAAGTACAATGTAAACAATGAAAGTACTGTTCTTTTGCAAAGTGGGACTCAGTCGAAACGATATGTCTATCTTAAACCATTACACACATGCATTTACGGTGAATTGAATATTCAACGAATAAATGTGTGCTAAATAATAGTGTGCTGGAGCTCGGCCTGAGCAAACTTAAAAGGCCTGCTGCTCTGACGCGCAGCCGGAAAAAGCATAATATCAACACATTTTATCTACAATGCTAAGGTTTTCAAAGAAAATCAAAGCTTAGATTGTGATAAAGCTGGAATATTCTGCGAAACATTGAAGAATTCAAAGTATCGATCGCTATACTAAGAACTGTAAGCTTCTGTTAACCTTAAAAAAGGGTACAGGACACTGGCAGAGGCCAGAGATTACCAGCACACGTTCAGGCTCGGGGAAATGGCACAATCGAAAATTTAATTTTGTTTTCTAGTGGACAAGACAATGTGTTAATTTTGCACAAGTACATTTTCACTGAACATTTAAATAAAACTGAGACATGTTTAACTTTTCTTCGAGCAAGAACCCTTTCAGAACTTGTGACCTATCGGACGATGTTATCATTTGTTGTACCATTAATATAACGCTCATACACATATACACAGTGAAACCAGATCTAAATAAAATTAACTCAACCCAAAATCAGTAGCTTGGAACTGCAACGTTAGTGGTTCGGTAAATTTCGTGATAACAATCAACCACTTTGTTTCTCTGACTTCGCTTACAATGCGGAGCGGACTAATGACAAAAGCGACTAGATGACAGAAACATTTATTCATTCACTAGATAACAGAAGCAGAAACACTAGAACGCCCGAAGCCTTTAGGAGGATCTTGCAGCGTGGCACTGGTTTCTATTTTCAAACATCAAAGTGACTTATCTTCAATCACAGCACAATAGGATAACAGCAAATTGTGCAAAAAGGTAGTTAGTTGTGTTAGTTCTGTGATCTCACAACGTTACCTCACAAGTCCAAATTTATTACTATTACTTATTAATTTTCTTGACATTAATTCAATGCTGAAACATCTAGGAACTTGAAAAACGTAACAGAACACACCTTAGAAACTACAAAAGTATAATATTCTATAACCTCAAACCGTGTCTAAGCAATCATGGAATGGTTGCCATCAGCAAGCCTTAAAATTTATCCGTTGTCTTGGAAACCGAACAAACAGCGAAAGGATCAAACTTATGCCTAAACTTCATTTCATGAGAAAGTTCTAGAAAAATAACATCCTCTTATGCGGTTTTTCAAATATTCAACCTCAATTGTCTAATAAAACTATTTTCTGAACAGTAATAATTGCTAAGAGACTGGGGCTAGCCGAGACTGGATTGTTAGCTCTGAATATTAATAAAAAATAACGGTACCTCCTAAACATCAAGCGGATTCTTTATTAAGTTTAAGAGCATTGGGAATTGGAATGCTGTTCAGTTGTTGTGATTAAGGAGAAGTACCAACTTAATTTAACCATATCGGTTTAGTAAAAGGACAACTGTGGATATTAAAGCTAAACATTTTGCTGCAAGTACAATTTAGTTTTGGCCGAGGCTAGCCAAGACGAGATTGGCCCCTCTTGAAATTAAACGTTATAGAAAGACGCAATATAAAAGTATAACATAGTAACGACAATGATGACAAGAAAACATAACTAAATGTTAGTCAGTTCTATCTGACTCAGTTTTTCCTTTTATGCAATGTCTAGCCTGTCTGGATAGAATAATCGGGCCGGAATAACAAATCGAAACAGGACCTTTCTCAATTAAAATTGCAACTGTCTTATGCTATTGATTCTGTCTCCGCTGACATTAATCGTATTTTGAAAACAATATTAAGTGGCAAGAAAAGCAATGTGAAACAGCAACCAGTCAGATTCCAATGAAATTTCCTACTTATGAAAATTAGATGCCTCCTGTTCTAAATATCTAAAAGGTTCCTTTTTATCTGGAAGAGTTCGAAAAAAACAAATACTCTCCTCGCCGTTTTTTCATTTCAACCAGTTGTGAAATGAAGCTAAGCTTATATAATTGTAAAACTTATTTGTGAAATTTCAAGCTGTCACATTAATCCAAATGCTCGAGAAGTCCACTAATGGTTAAGAAATATTAGGATAGGCCGTTTATGTGTTCCTTTCAGGTAACTAAAGCACCAAAATCCAAGGCTTAGTCTTTGAAAAACTACCTGATGAGATTTTATATGAGTCTCGTCTCTAACTAAAAATGAAACCAATAAAGGGATCTGCTTTTAATACTTGCGCTGTTTGGTATAAAGCTTTCAAATAGGCACAGTGGCTTCAAAAACTCCCATTCGTAAGATTTCTTTGTGCAAATTATTGGGTTGCCGCTTTTTACACAAAAAGGCAACCCTTTCATCTGGGTATGTCCGTTTATTAATTGGGTTGGCCGCTTTTTCACAAAAAGGCAACCCTTTAACTTGGGTATGTCCGTTATTTATTGGGTTGCCGCTTTTTCACAAAAAGGCAACCCTTTAACTTGGGTATGTCCGTTATTTATTGTGTTGCCCACTTTTCCAAAGGAATGGGCAACACCTTGTTATTGGTCTGTGCTTATTATTATTATGATTATTATTATTATTATTATCCGTCTGTCCCCCCCCTAGATCTCGAGATCGGGAAGGGGTACAGTGGTGGCTGATACCTTATTTTGAAGCCCTTGACTAGGACATCTCCGGGAAGCAAGATGGCTCCGATACCTACCGGATTCCGGGAATGGCGAATCCCGGAATTTTTCGGTTGGTAAGGGGGGACCAAGGCGAAATTTCAAAATCCAAAATTTGGTCAAAAATTTTTTGTCTCCGATTTCGCTCAAAAGTTGGTCATAGGGTAACTCGACCACGCTGATTTCGAAACTGAAATCGAAATTTCCGGAAAATTTTCGGATTTCGAGATATTCGACCCGAAAAATTCCGGATTTTGAAAAATTTCTCCAGAAGTGGCCGATATGGTACGCAATCGAAAGAGCTCGTCGAGCTGAACAATTTTTTCCTTCTTGCGACATTTTCCGGAAATGCGTGTAGCGAAAGTTATGGCCGAAAATCTGAAAATCCGGGAATTCACGAAAATCCGGATTTTGGGTCAGAAAAATTTTTTTGTCTCCGATTTCACTCAAAAAGTTGGTCATAGGGTAATTCGACCACGCTGATTTCGAAACTAAAACCGAAATTTCCCAAAAATTTACGGATTTCGAGATATTCGTTCCGGAAAATTCCGGATTTTGAAAAATTTCTCTGAAAGTGGTCGATATGGTGCTCAAACGAAAGAGTTCGTCGAGCTGAGCAACTTTTCTTTCTGCGACAATTTCTGAAAATGCGTCTAGCGAAAGTTATAGCAGAAGAATAAACAGAAAAACCTGTTGTGGGCAACACATTCTTGCAGTAGCGCTAGTTATTATTATTATTATTTCTTGCCGTATGTGTCCCCCCCCTCTAACTTTTGATTGGAAAGGGGTAGAGAGGTGGTTGATACCTCATTTTGAAGGTCTTGACTTGAACTGCTCCCGGAAGCGCGGGGAACCCCGGGGGAGCAGAGGTGCTCCCGGAGCACCCCCGTGAGTATAAATGAGTAAAATAAAAAAGTTGTGCAAATGAGCTAATTTTGGTATCATTCGAAAGCTCTCGGCGAGTAATGAAAAAGTTGTAATTGGGTCATGGCCTGAAAATGTACCTATGTTGAGTTATAAGGCGAAAAAGGGTAAAAAATGGCCAAAAATGGCCAAAATGGCTCAAAATTGAAAATTGTCGGATCCGGTCGATATGGGTGTCACTCGAAAGCTCTCGTTGAGTAGATGAAAGGTTGTAATAGGGTCAAAGCACCAAAATGTAGAAAAAATGAGTTACGGGGTCTCAAAGAGGTCAAAAAGGGCCAAAACCGGCCAAAATGGGTCAAAATTGAAAGTAACGGAAACCGTTCAATATGGATATCATTTGAAAGCTCTCGTTGCGTAGATAAAAAGTTGTAATAAGGGCAACGCGCCAAAGTGGAGGAAAATGAGTTACGGGGCCTCTAAGGGGTCAAAAATGGCAAAAACTGCCTAAATCGCTCAAAATTGAAAGTTGTCAGATCGGACTCGTATCGGTATCATTCGAAAGGTCTCGTTGAGTAGATAAAAAGCTGTAGTAAGAACAACGCACCTAAGTGGAGGAAAAACGAGTTACGGAGCCTCAAATGGGTCAAAAATGACCAAAACTGGTCAAAATGGGTCAAAAGTAAAAAGTATTGGAAATCCACAATATGGATATCATTTGAAAGCTCTCGTTGCATAGATAGAAAGTTGTAATTAGGGCAACGCGCCTAAGTGGAGGAAAAATGAGTTACGGAGTGTCAAAGGGGTCAAAAGTGGCCAAATTCGGGAGATCTCGTTGCGTTGATAAAAGGTTATAATAGAGCCAACGTATCTGAATGCAGGAAACATGAGTTGAAAGCCTGAAAGGAAGAAGGGAGAAGGTGAGTTTGCTTGCGGGACTTGTTTCTAGTTTATATACATGTGTGTATATTTGTGTAGTTCTATGGTGAACGATTATTTATATTAGTTTACTGACGTGGGCTTTGCTAACTTTGATTATGCACGCACATTTGAGGATATATGTGCTGTGTCTTACGCATTGCCCTAAATTATATGTTCCAGTGGATGATTTTGATGTTATCTTTTTGGTAAATGATGTGCTTATTCTAAAAGTTCACTGGAGGGTTTATTGAAGTGGTTAATGAGAATTTGATGAGTTGGTTTTGGCTGATTGGCAAGGTGAAAGATTTATTGTTTCAAAGAAGATATTAAGTCTAAGTTTTGAAATATAATTTATAGAATTAGCGAAGTTTTCAAAAATGGTGTGACTAAAGATTTCAAGAATTCGAAATGCACGTTGAATTTCTATTTGATTTTGATTCTATATAATTCGTGGAGTTCATTTGAATATGTAGTGTCAGCTTATATATTTGTAGTTCAAAAGTAGATTTTTAAAAATTTTTAAAAGTTTTTTAAAATTGTGAGTGAGCAGAAGGAAACTTATTGTGAGATCGAAGTGTTTGCTCCTCTGTAGCATATGGGGGTCCGAGTATGGGTGATTATCACCCTGAATTAGAATAAGTGCTATTTACGTATATTGGGTGACTAAATCATTCACTGGACAGATATTTTTGTTTAAAACTTTGTATCAAAATTTTCTGGGAGGTTGTAATAGGGGAATTGTTAGTAATCCATTTTTGGGCTGTCGCTTTTTCCTCCTGTCCGCTTTACGGGAGGTTGCAATAGGGGAGTTGTTGCTGATAATCTATTTTTGGGCTGCCGCTTTTTACTCCTGCCCGCAGGCGCGTAGCTAGGGGAGGGCGAGGGGGGTATGGCCCCCTCGAAATCGGAGACAAAAGAAAATTTTTAATGAGTAGCAGCAGCGCAAATAAATATTTCGAAAAACTTTCGGCTGCGGCGCTACTTTTCAAGGAAATTATCTCAAAACCTCCAGATTTTGCTTGAAAATTTCAACCATCTGTTTAGTTGCGGCAGAAATTTCAGAGCGTTTTCGGCTTGGCTTCCTCCGAAATTTTTCTAGCTACGCTAGTGCCTGCCCGTGTTATGGGAGGTTGTTGTCGATAATTTTTTTGGGCTACCGTTTTTTCGTCGTTGCCGTCCCTCCCCCAACCGCTCCTCTTAATGTCATGGTTGTTGGATAAATTTAATACATATTTAGTTTTTGTATTTTTAGCAGAGTAGTATTAGTACAAGTTAGTTGGATTCATTCCTTTAGTACTATTTTTCGAAATGGGAAAGAAACGTCCTAATTTAAGACTGCAGGCGGAGAAGAAAAAGGCTAAGGAAGCGGAGAAAAAGAAGAAACAACGTGCTCGGAAGAAATTGGAAGAGACTGGAGAGGGGAGCGATAAGGATTTATCAGATGGAAACGTGGTTGGTGGTAGCGATGTAGAGGCGTCTGAGAAGAAACGGAGAAGATCAGAGTGCGAGATTGTATCAGCTGAAGAAAGAAAGCGGGCGGTGTCAAGAGAATACATGAAGAAACGGTATGAAGATCCGGTGGAAAGTCAGAAACATCGCGAAAGGATGAGGATACAGAGTCGTAAGCGCTATCAGGATCCGTTGGAAAGTCAGAAACAACGTGAGCGGATGCAGGAACGGTACCAGGATCCCGTTGAGGGTCAGAAACAGCGTGAGCGGATGCAGGAACGGTACCAGGATCCCGTGGAGGGCCCGAAACATCGTGAGCGGATGCAGGAACGGTACCAGGATCCCGTGGAGGGCCAGAAACAGCGTGAGCGGATGCAGGAGCGGTACGAGGATCCAGTGGAAGCTCAGAGACAGCGTGAACGGATGCAGGAGCGCTATCAGGATCCCGTGGAGGCTCAGAAACAGCGTGATACGATGCGTGAGCGTATGCGGGCGCGTCAAGACGACCCCGCAGAAGCTCAGAAGCAACGTTCACGTATGAAGACACGGCGGTCAGATCCTGTGCTGTTGGCGGAGGAACGGAAGAGAGATCGAGAAAGAAGGCAACGGCTAAGAGAGGAAGGCGGCTGTTGGGAACACTTTGAGCAAATGCGGCTCATGGGTCCGACTGATGTCTGTTGTGTATGTCATCAGAAACTCTATCCGGATACGTTGTCGGTGGTGGACAAAATGCGAAATCGGGACATTGCACTGAAGATTGAAGAACTGTATCAAGACGCAGACTGTGAACCTTGCCGCAGACGGGAGGCAGAAGGAAAACTGGTGAAGAAGGTCTGCCGTTATTGTCGGGATAAGCTGCGTGCTGGCGAGACCCCCCGACTGCGACCTGGAAACTTCAGGCTTCCGGTTATTGTGCCCGAACTGCAGGATTTGCGTCCTCTTGAGGTCAATTTGGTGGCTGCAGCCATTCCTTTCATGCGAATCCGCCAGATGCCTGTTTGCAAGCAGCAACGTTTGTACGGCAACGTTGTCTGTGTGCCCTGCAAACTGGATCGTTCAATTGGTCAGCTTCCCCGTACCTTATCAGACTGTTCTACCATCGTGGTGGAATTACGGCGGATGAAGAAGTTGGGTGCTCATCGGCGGGAGCGCATCCGCGTGTCCAAGGTCCTATCAGCAAGCCGTTGGCTCTATGAAAACAGTCGTCTTTATCGGGACAACGTTGATTTTGACGTGAGTCGCTTCCTTAATTCCCTTCGACAGGATGAGTCTCTGGCCATGATGATCGAGCCGGAGGGCATTGTGGAAGGCATTGATACTAGCAGATGCCCTGCTCATGGTACAGATGACTGTTGTTGCCAGTCTGAAGACACGGTTCAGCCTGATGAGGGTGGTGCTGGTCCGACGAAGAGTGGTGAGAATGGGGACGAAGATAGTGACAGCGAATGGGAGGAAGAACCTGTCGACAAACGTCTGATGGCTACCAACCAACCCACTATGCTGGCTCCGAATGATCCCGATGACGAGAATCAGATGGTGATTGCAGAGATGTATGATTTGGGAGAGAAGAAGCTGATTGTTAACCCTGGCGAAGGCAACAAGCCACTGCCTTTGCTGCTGTCCTCGGAAACTGAAGCTCTTTGCTTTCCTCAACTGTACGGCGGCGAAGATGTGCCTGAGACGACAATGTCGATAGCTGATCGCGCGAAATACTCCATGCGTATGGAGGATAAGCGGTTTCAGATGTGCGATGACAGCATCTTCTTTCAGGCGAAGAAGCTGCAGGTCCAACGTGTCGGGGACGGCGTAAAGGTTGTCATGAAACAACAGGCGAAAGGACATGGTGGACGAGCCTACACAGTTTCAGACATCGTCCATGGGAAGGTTGTGGAAGAACTGGCCAGGAAGAATCAAGCCTTCAACTTTACCAGAAATGTTCGAAGCAGCCCTGGATGGCACGATGCTAAGAAGAAGGATCTATTTGCTATGATTCGTCAACTTGGTGGTCCTTCGATCTATTTGACTGTTTCTGTGGCTGAAAGTCGATGGACTGAGCTGATTGTGATGTTGAAGGCGGAATTGGATGGCGAAACAATCAGCGAAGATGACGTCAGTTCCATCTCATTCGAGGAAATGTGCCGACTACAGAACGAAGGCAGTGTGTTCATCGCTCGTTACTACGACCGCCTACTGCAGACATTTATCAAGCGGACGCTTCGTCATCCAGAGAGTCCCCTGGGCCAAATGAGGGATTTCTTTGTCCGCAATGAGTTTCAAACTCGTGGACAGGTACATACTCATGGGTTGTTCTGGTGTGAAGGCGCTCCAGACTTTGAAACAGCGGCTCCTGAAGTCATTGCTGCCTACATCGATAGCGTGATTTCTTGTGCTTGCGATAAGCACTGTATGGCTGATGTCGATGTGTCTGTCCAGGTCCATACTCATCGGCCTACTTGCGAAAAACGGGGCCCGGAATCCAGTTGTCGATTTGGCTATCCGATCGAGCCCATGCCCATGACCGTCATCCTAGAGCCCCTGACTGTTGGAACGGCTGACGCAGATCAGTCGACTGATGAAGACAGATTGGACGAAATCGATCAAATAGTTCGTTCAGCATCGCAGCGGACTGTGGATGATGAAGATCGTCAGTTGGCCAGTATGGATGTTGACGATAACGTGGCTCCGCTTCCTGTTTCCTGTTCTCAACCGAGGCACGTTTCGAAGGAAGAACTGAAGAGCCTACGTGAAGAGCATTCTGAGCTGAAGAGGATTCTGCGCGTGCATGCTGGTGAACGTCGTGAAATCAAGCAGACGGATCCAAAGGAGGTGGAGGAAATCAAAGCCTTGAAAACGTTTGAGGATTTACTGGAATACCTCGAATGTGACCTGGATCGCTACATCATGTGTGTCCGTGCCAGCATTTCTTCCAGAAAATATTTTCTGAAGCGGGACCTTTGCGACATTCGTGTCAACGCTTACAATCCGGAAACTCTGAAGCATTGGCGTGCCAACATGGATGCTCAGATTCCACTGGACGAGTATGCCGTTGCCGAATACATAATCGGCTATATCCTAAAGTCCAACTATGCCATCAGCGATCTCCTGTCATCTGTTCGCAGAGAAGTTGTCGATGGGAATGCTGACTTGAAGCGTCAAATGCAGCTTCTTGGAAATGCGTTCTTGAAGTCATCGGAGATCTGCAAAATGGAAAGTGGCTACCTCGTTCTTCAGCTGAAACTAGTGGACTGCAGCCGAGATGTCATATTCGTGAACACGTCTCCTCCCGAGCGGCGCACGGTGATGCTGAAGGATGCCGAGACTTTGCAGGAGATGCTGCAGAAAAATCCAAATTCTACTGACATTGAGATGGTAAACATGCTCACGAGGTACACGATGCGTCCGCGATCAGTGGAGTATATGTGCCTCGCTACATTTGCCACTGAGTATGAGTATGTGCCATTCGAACGAAGAAAGGGAAATAAACGATCGGAGGAGGAAATCAGACAAGTGAACGAGGATGAAGACGTCGAAGATCAGACGGTGGAGGCTCCGGATGAAATTCCCATAGAGGAGTACTTTCCTGACGAATTCGAAATTCCTAACATGGGAGTGATGCGTCGTCGTAAGAAGCCGAAGATCCTTCGATGTGTTCGGTTCAAGGTTGAAGTTGAACCGGAACTATACTATCGAGAACGACTGATGCTGTTCCTCCCCTACAGGAATGAAGACTACGACCTGATTGGTGGTTATGAATCCTTCAAGGACCACTTCAATGCGGTCAAGGATCGGCTGTCCGAGCGGATGGATCTCTATCGCCTGGACAATGTTCAATTCGATGCTGCAATTGAACATGCCATGAATTTGGAACATGAAGATTTCCGTCAAATGGATTTAGGAGGTGAGATATGATTTGGTTTATAATATTTCTAGTTTTACATATTGTGTTGTATATTATGTATATGTTTATGCTGTGGTTATGTGGAAATAGGTATAGTTGCGGATTAATGGGCTGGTAGGTAATTAGCTAAGTTGTTAAGGAAGCTAAGTTAAGAAAGCTGTTTAAGGGAGTGTTGAGAAAGTCTGTAGATATTATCAGAAATTTGGAGGTATCACCATGTATATAGTTGAGTATGAGGATTTTTTTGTACTTTAACTGTTGTGTGTGTATGTAATTGCTAATCTTTTTATTTCAGGAGTATCTGATCTTGTCAATAAAGGAATTGCTATAGTATGTTCTTTGTGTTTTTAGGTGGTATCATGCAGCAGGAAGCTGACCAGGATAGAGTCGATGCCGAACGAGAACGTCAGCTTGCGTCCTCCCAGGGTTGGGAAACGGAATCCTTGGAATACGACATGGGCACGGATGGGGGATTCCGAGAGCTGGAGCAGGTAACTGCCGAAGCTATTCACGGTGGCATGACAGAAGATGAATATTTGGCTACCGTCCCAACTCTGAACCGAAAACAGCGAGCCATCTTTGAGACTATTCTCCATCGTATTAAGGAGAATGAACGAGTCTGCGTGGCCATCATTGGGCCTGGTGGAGTTGGAAAAACCGTTCTGGCTCGGTGCCTGCGAAAGGGGATCGATAACATCTGCAGACAAAGGACTTCAAATCCGGACATCAGTCCTGTCCTGGTGATGGCGTATACGGGGATGGCTGCCTTCCTTGCAGACGGAGTGACCATTCACAATGGACTCGCTATTCCTGCAAAGCGCTGCAGTGCAGGGGAGTACAGGGGTTTGGACCCGAAACATCTGCAGACTCTCCGTAATGCCTACAGGGGACTTGTGGCCATCATCATTGACGAGTTCTCTATGGTTGGTGGCAATTTCCTTCCGCAAATCATGAGACGTCTGGAGGCTATCATGGGTGTATTAGGGATTCCCTTTGGTGGACTCCATGTCATCTTTATTGGGGACCCTTACCAACTGCCTCCCGTCATGGATGTGCCACTGTGGATTGATATGAAGGCGCAGTATGCTCCATTCACCTTGAATCTGTGGAAAGATCAGGTTGAATGTGTTGAGCTCGACCAAATTATGCGCCAAAAGGATTCCAGCTTTGCTGAGCTGTTGAATCGAGTTCGCCTGGGAGCAGAATTCATGACGGAGTCTGACGAAGCGATCTTGATGGGCCGAAACCGCACACGTGATGAGATCGACGACATGCTGAGTCAGTTCCAGGTTGGCGAAGAGAAACCTATCCAGCTATTTATGACCAACGAGGAGGTTGCACGTTGCAATCAGAAGGCTTATGACGAGTCTAAGCTCTCAAAGCTGGAAAGCCCTGCCATCGACCGACTTACATCTGATACGTTGGTACGAAAGTCGAAGCGGAAGCAGCCTGCAGGGAATCAGGGAGCTGATGCAGCCACGCGCATCCTCAGCATTGCCAAAGAGCTGAGCCCAGAGAAAACCGGGGGCATCTACTCTGTCCTTCGTGTATGCCTCGGCATGAGGGTGGAGATAGTTGCCAACCTGGATGTGGAAGACGGGTTGGTGAATGGGTCTGGTGGGACAATTCAGGCCTTCTCGAATGCCCAGACTATCATTTGGGTTCACTTTTCCAACAAAAAGGTGGGCGCCAATTCTCGGGTTGCCAACAGGCAGTATTTCAAAGACTATTTGGAATCTGTACTTCCAGAACAGGGAATCTTCGGTGACTTTGGGACGACGGCTGATCCTCGCTGGACGCCTATATTCAGATGTGAACGTTCGTTCATGCTGAAATCGACTGAAATCTTTCGATATCAGTTTCCTTTGCGACCAGCAGAGGGCAAGACCATCCATCGCAGTCAGGGCAATACCTATAATCAGGTCATTGTCGACTTTTCTGGCGGGTCAGCCTTTCCAAATGGAACCTATGTAGCCTTGTCCCGGGTAACATCTTTGGAGGGACTTTTTCTGGTTAACTTTTCCAAGAAGAAAGTGAAGACCAGCAAGACTGTAGCCAATGAGATGGAACGTCTACGGTCCCCAGATTGTCAGTTTTCTCTTACAGAGGAGATTGATTTGGTTCAAGAGGGAAAAGTTGCCATCTATCAGAATGTGGCATCTCTCCGAAAGTATTTTGCCCAGATTACATCTGACTCTCGGTTTTCAGTGGGCGAAATCATTGGTTTTGCTGAGTCGCGGCTGAGACCTTCTGAAGCTGCCAATTACTCCATGCCTTTCATGCCACATCTGATTGGTCCCGTCGTTGATTCCCGCGCGAAGGGTGTTCGTGGTTTGGCATCATATTACAGCCGCAGTGGTATTCTGGGCGCATCCTGGAGTGGTGACGATGATCTGAAACTTGAACTGTTCACCGTTGTTGTTGGCGGAGACCAGTCTTTCACCGTGGTCATGGTGTACCGAAGTCCCAGTCTGCCCTTGGCTGATCTGCTGGAGGGACTGGAATCCTTTGCCAGAGGTCGACGCAAGGTAATCATGGGTGATTTCAATGTGGACATGGTACGCCCCACTGAGGAAACTGGTCGATTTGAACAGTGGATGACATCAAAGGGCTTCAGGTGTCTGATACGGCGACGTACCACCAATCTTGGCAGCGGTCTGGATCATGTCTGGGCTAACTTCGAGCCTTGCCATGCTGGACTAATTTCCACCCACTATTCGGATCATGAGGCCATTTTTGTGTCTGTCGGCGGAACTATGGTGCCAATGCCTGGTCCTAATCTCACTATTCGAAGGCGACAGGAGCAGGTGGAATGGAGCAAAGCAGATAAAAACGTAGCGTCAACGTTTGTGAAAACGGCTTTGCCACCTGTTCCGGCTCCTACTGTGGATGCTGCCATTACCGGTGCGGCAGAGAAGCCAGCTCCTGTAAAGCCTGGTCGGAAAAGGGGTCGTCAGAAGTCTGCCAAGAAGGGTGCTGCTGGCACTGCTGGAGCTACTAAAGCATTAGTGGCTGTTGCCAGCGAATCAGAGAAGACCACGGTGGTGCCCACGGCCTCTACTGTTCCTCCTCCCAGAACTGACTCTGACGTTAATTTCATAGCCATGCATAATCGTGGCGAGAATTGCTGTTACGCGAATACAGTGATTCAGGGACTGTTGACGCTGCCTTCGCTGGATGCCTTGATCAGCCTGAGATCCAGGAATCCGATCGAGAAACAGGTGGCCCAGTATTTCAATGAGTCACGACGCCGGGGCATAGTCAGGCTGTCCAGTGTCCCGCTGCGATCCAAGACTAACGTTGAATATAGTGAGAATATTCAGCAGGACGCTGCAGAATTTCTTTGCTCTGTCATTGAAGGCTGCAGTGATGGAGTTAAGGATCTGTTTGGCAACGAGATAACGACGTTTGTACGGTGCTGCCGGTGCAGTGACGTTAGACCCACCAGAGTGACCCGGGAACCGGTGGTAGACGTGAAAGTGGGCTCAGGTCTGATTGACTTTGAACAGGCTGTCCGTTTTGCTCATCGCGGCGTTGTAGAGATGGCCGACGAAGACATCGACTGTCCTCGATGTGGTAGTCGCCAGAGAAGCCAAATCTGGCATGACATTGACGCATTGGGCGACGTTCTCGTTCTGCGAGTGACCTTATTCCAATATCTGGCTGGAGGTCGTGGTTTGGCTCGTATGAACATTCAGTTTGAAAACTTCAACTGGGCCGATATCGTCTTCGGGGGTTCCCACTATAAATGCTCCGCCATTATCAGACACTACGGGGACACCATAAATTCTGGACACTATGACTGTCAGGTTTATCATAACCAGAAATGGCTCTATATTAGCGACGAGACCCTCAGAGATGCACGAGACCATCCTGATGTGACCCTGAACAATGCCTACCTCCTGGTTCTTGAAAAACTGCCTTAGGAGAACGCTCATAAACTGCTGGTTGTAATCCCTGTCCATCCTACCTCCTGTATTTCCCTGTAGGGAAGAGAACGTGTCAATCTACTTCTCTAACCCTTATCTGTTAGTCTTATAGTTGTTAGTTGCTGTCTTCTAATATGTTTCAATACTGGTCGTATAGTGTTTCTGTGTAGTAGGAGAACGCTCATAAACTGCTGGTTGTAATCCCTGTCCATCCTACCTCCTGTATTTCCCTGCAGGGAAGAGAACGTGTCAATCTACTTCTCTAACCCTTATCTGTTAGTCTTATAGTTGTTAGATGCTGTCTGCTAATATGTTTCAATACTGGTCGTATAGTGTTTCTGTGTTGTATATAGTGTTAAACAGTTAGCGTGTAGAAACTAGTGGTATCTGTTGCAGTGTTATTAGAATAATTATTAGTATGCGTTAATCATATGTCTGTCTATGCAGTGTGTACCAGGTTAGTATTGAAAGATGTCTAGAAAACTTGAAATTTTATCAAAGTGCTTAAGCTAGTAATCATTAATGATGGCGAGTCGTGTTGAATTTTCTGAATATTAGAAACAAGTGATGAGATATGGTTAATACGGGTTGACAAAAAGCTTCTGGGAAATGAAGGCAGCAGTACCTTAATACGCTGTTTGAGAACGCGTTAATCGACTTCTCAGAAAGAGTGTTAAGCACTGCTGCTTTTGTGAAAAAATTGTTGCAGTTAAATTTTTAGCAGATATATAATAGTATATTAATGAGTTGTTCTTACATTGTCTGTGGATTTAGTATGTCGCCTAAATGACTGTATTGTTGTTGTCTAGTATAATGTACAATGTATCTTGTTTTCAGTGAAGTGAAATGTTCAAATTAAGTTTGGAAAAATTATTTTCTAGAGTTGCGAAAATTTTTGAGATGTTTACGGTAGAGAAAAATATTGTTAGATATGACAACGGTGCTGGCTCTGCTCGAGAACGCGTTAACCGACTTCTCCGTGGTAGTGCCAAGTGTTGTTGTCTTTGAGAAAAAATTGAAAACTGAAATTTCAGGATAGAGTGTTATACGGATACGTTAATTTTGATGTTGCCTGTACATATTATGTTGCCTAAATTACTGTATTGTCTTTGATGTCTAGTATATGTAGTGTGTATCTTATTTGCAGTTTAGTGAATTGTTGAAATCAGGCTGGGAAAAATTATTTCCTTGATTTGCGAAATTTTTTTGAGATCTTTACGGTGGAGAAAAATATTGTTAAATATTATGACAACGGTGCTGGCTCTACTCGAGGACGCGTGAATCGACTTCTCCGTGGTAGTGCCAAGTGTTGTTGTCATTGTGAAAAAAAATTGAAAACTGAAATTTCAGGATAGAGTGTTATGCGGATACGTTAACTTTGATGTTGCCAGTGTTGGCTAAATTACTGTACTGTTTTTGTTGTCTAGTATATGTACTATGTATCTTGTGTGCAGTTAAGTGAATTGTTGAAATCAGGCTGGGAAAATTTATTTCCTTGATTTGCGAAACTTTTTACGATCTTTACGGTGGAGAAAAATATTGTTAAATATTATGACAACGGTGCTGGCTCTACTCGAGAACGCGTGAATCGACTTCTCCGTGGTAGTGCCAAGTGTTGTTGTCATTGTGAAAAAATGTGTGAAAAGCTGGAGTCTTTACCACAGAATGCTATGCTGATATTCGGAGAGGTTCTGAAGTTGGATGGATATATACAAATAGAGAAAATATTTCTAGGACTCAGTGTTTTGTAACTCTGTAATACATTCCTTGATGTATCTCTGGGTACTGTAATTTTCTGTAATCCATTTGTGCTGCTGTAAGTACTTTGTTGGTTTTTTTAAATAAAACAAAAAAACCCGTGTGCCCTGCTACAACGCCATCGGGCGCGGCCCCTACTGCGATGGGGATGCTTCTTTCGTGCGTTCTATACTTCGATAATATGTCTTAAACTGACAACCACGAAAAATTGAAATTTTAAATACATAGAACAATGTACGAAAGAGGTAGAGAGGTTTCCTCTCCGTGGACAATGTAGCTTTGTGATTGTATGGTTTGTGCTTGCTACATGTATGCTTTGTGTTTTAGAATTATTATTATCCTCATATTTATTACGTGGATACAGTATTTCGATCTTTCAATGGAAGCTGCTGGTGGTGAATCTTCTACGCCTGAACTGATATGCCTGGACTCAGAGGACTTGATATAAAAAACAAGGTGTTTATCTCCGTATATATATGCCATTGTAGCAATCATCGGCAAAACCCATTACTATAAACGGAAAAAACTAATGGGATAAGAGGAAAAATGCCAGCGGCAACCCATTCATGCCAATTTGCTTGTTATTATTTATTTATTTCTTCTCCGGATTCTTGTCCCCCCCCCTCTATCTCGAGATTGGGAAGGGGTAGAGAGGTGGTTGATACCTCATTTTGAAGGTCTTGACTTGAACTGCTCCCGGAAGCGCGGGGAGCCTCGGGGGAGCAGAGGTGCTCCCGGAGCACCCCCGTGAGTAAAAATGAGTAAAATGAAAAAGTTGTCCAAATGAGCTAATTTTGGTATCATTCGAAAGCTCTCGGCGAGTAATGAAAAAGTTGTAATTGGGTCAAGGCCTGAAAATGCACTCATTTTGAGTTACGAGGCCGAAAATGGTCAAAAATGACCAAAAACGGTCAAAATGGCTCAAAATTGAAAGTTCTCGGATCAAGCTCATATCGGTATCATTCGAAAGCTCACGTTATGTAGATGAAAAGTTGTAATAGGGCCAACGCACCAAAGTGGAGGAGAAATGAGTTACGGAGCCTCAAATGGGTCAAAAATGGACAAAATCGGTCAAAATGGGTCAAAATTGAAAGTAACCGAAACCGCCCAATATGGACATCATTCGAAAGCTCTCGTTGCGTAGATAAAATGTTGTAATAGGGACAAAGTACCAAAATGTACAGAAAATGAGTTACGGGGCCTCAAAGGGGTCAAATATGGCCAAAGCCGGCCAAAATGGGTCAAAATCAAAAGTTATGGAAAACGACAATATGGGTATCAATTGAATGATCTCTGAGTATATAAAAAGCTGTCATAGGGACAAGGGGTAATATCGTAGGATAATTGACTTATCTTATTTATAAGAGGAAAAATGCAGCGGCAACCCGTTCATGCCACTTTGCTTGTTATTCATCATCTCGTTACCACACCCTGTCCCCCCCCTCTATCTCGAGATTGGAAAGGGGTAGAGAGGTGGTTGATACCTCATTTTAAAGGTCTTGACTTGAACTGCTCCCGGAAGCGCGGGGAGCCTCGGGGGAGCAGAGGTGCTCCCGGAGCACCCCCGTGAGTAAAAATGAGTAAAATAAAAAAGTTGTCCAAATGAGCTAATTTTGGTATCATTCGAAAGCTCTCGGTGAGTAATGAAAAAGTTGTAATAGGATCAAGGCCTGAAAATGCACCCATTTTGAGTTATGAGGCCGAAAATGGTCAAAAATGGCCAAAAACGGCCAAAATGGCTCAAAATTGAAAGTTCTAGGATCGGGCTCATGTCGGTGTCATTCGAAAGCTCTCGGGGAGTAATGAAAAAGTTGTAATTGGGTCAAGGCCTGAAAATGCACTCATTTTGAGTTATGAGGCGAAAAATAGTCAAAAATGGCCAAAAACGGCCAAAATGGCTCAAAATTGAAAGTTCTAGGATCGGGCTCATGTCGGTGTCATTCGAAAGCTCTCGTTGAGTAGATGAAAAGTTGTAATAGTGCCAACACACCAAAATATAGGAAAAATGAGTTACGGAGCTTCAAAGTAGTCAAAAATGGGCAAAATCGACCGAAATGACCAAAAATCGAAACAACTCTAAATATGGTCAATATGGTACTCTAATGAGAGCTCTCGATACGGGCTACACGAATCAGACAATACTGGGTCTCAAAAGTGCCTCTTTTCGGAGATATAACCATATATAAACGGAAAATGCCGCGGCAACCCATTCTCGCTACTTCGCTAGTTATTAATTTTGTCTGTTCATTTGTGCATATATACTTCATTTAAAACCATCATAGATTAAAGATAGTAAAACAATTATTTGACAGTTATTTTTTTCAAAATGCATTTGCTATTACCCAGGAAGTGAAAATCCAATTTTAACACATTAATGAAATGTTCCCTCTGTGAAAAGCCATACCTGAAAAGACAGTAGGAAATTATAATTCTTAGGTTTTCGCTATTGGCTATCGTGTGCTTAGACCTTCTTAAAGGCCGGTTCACACTAGCGCACAAGCACAAGCACAAGCACAAGAACAAATACAAGCACAAGCACAAGGCGAAGACTTCACACTATGGCAGAAGCTTAGCCAATAGCATTTGAAATTCAGCCTTGACACGCCGTCTGCTCAAAGTGATTTCAACTGTTTAGCGGTGTGAAACATTATTTAGATTGAAATATATTTCTCTTGTAATTTGTTAACAAACTGATTAAACTATATAAATATAAAGTTAATAGCACTAAATTGGTTTACCCTCAGCACAATCCCGTTGAAAAATTTGAAGTTTGCGTTCAGAGCAGCTTTTACGATTTCTGACAGTTAGGAAGTGCTTTTTGATGTAACGTTTTAGCTCTTCGCTGTCTTGAGATATAACCAATTATCTTATTTTGGCGCCGAAAACTTCTCATTTTTTTGCAGAAATCAAATAACATTTGCATTTCTTGAGTTACCTCAGCAGAAAAATTCAATTAAGGCGTCCATTTGAAGGTTTCGCATAGCCAATTATCTGAGGCATGATCATCTTCCAACTTTTTAGTTGCCTCGATTGCTGCTTTTTTGTAGTAGTAGTAATTTAATGCCAGTCAACAGAATACCATTAATACATACGATTAATTCACGTAAACATGTAAACATGTAAAACAAAAGTCAAGGTTACATTTCTCCATGAATACAAGAGACAACTAATAAGGTTGACCAACGATGGTCGAGTTGGGCCGATTGTCGACTACTGATACCCGACCACCTGATTCGACAGAGAATTCAATTAAGGCTATATTTCTTTTAAAACTGTATAAGGATGGACTCAAAACAATTTCCGCAGACAAGCAGTTCCAAAATTTAACAACTCTCGAATTAAAAAAGTTTTTTCTTATGTCTGATCGAGCATACGTAGTTTGTAGTTTGAGTGGGTGACCCCTGGTTCCTGGTACATTGCATAAACTGAAAAATTCATCAAATCTTAGATCCACTAAATTATTAAATATTTTGTATACTAAAGTCAAATCCTTATGTATTCGTCTAGTTTCAAGCGTAGATAACTTTAAGTGCATAAGACGCTGCTCATAACTTAGATTCCTTAACCCAGGCAAACGCCTGGTCAACAATTTTTGAACCCGTTCAAGCATATAAATATCCTTATTCAAATAAGGATTCCATATTTCACTACCGTATTCTAATTTAGACCTAACAAAACGATATATAGTTTAACCAGAAAAGGAATGGATCTACAATTAAAATTCCTGTAAATCAGATTTACCATTTTGAACCCAATTTTAGCAATATATGGAATATGATTAGAAAATTTGAGATTATTGGACATAATTATTCCTAAGTCTCTAACCTCACTCATACTATTTATAAGATGACCATTAAACCAGTAAGAGTTACAATCGTTTACATGCCCTAGGTATAACATATTACACTTTTCAAAAGCAACTTTTAACTTATTTTCGGTACTCCATTCAGCGATGCTGTCTATGTCAGTAGTATAGTGTACCCGTTTCGCACCTCAATCATTGGATTGAGATATTCCCTCCCACCCATACAAGCTTTTCCAGACCGTCATATTCCTTCACTGTCCTAACACCACTGGTCTGTTCGCTTTCTCCTCCGGTTACATTCCCTAATCCCCACATCTAAATTCATCTAATAATATTCCTTAAACACTGAATTCCTTGAACTCCCCCTTTGATTTAATATCCAACTTTATTTGACAACCCAAGTTCCCTTCTCTATAGTATAGCTGTCCTATTTCCATTCCGTCCCTCTGTGTTCTTCCCCCGGGGCTTGGGACCCGGCGTTGGCCCATTACCGGACTCCTCCCAACTAAACCCCCCAACCCCACCAAACCTACCTAACAACCACCCTACCATCCCTATTTATCTACTTCTTTTTCTTATATATTTTTTTTTTTTTTTCTACCTAACCTAACCTATCTTTGCTACCTACGTACCTAGCCCGGCGCATGCAATATTTTTGGTTTTTTTGCTTTTATTTACTTTTTTGTATTTTTACATTATCTTCTTCTTCTTCTTCTTCTTCTTCTTCTTCAGTGGGTAAGTACAATATTATTTATCTAAGGGCACAGTAGTTACTCCGTCTGCTTTCACTTTGCGTTTAGGGTACAAGTATGATAGTGCGTCCTTAGTTTGAAAGTATTGTATCATTTTATTGTCCATACCTCTAAGCCCCCTATTCTCTCCTGACTTTGTGCATCCTGTTTTTAGTACGTCTTTAAAATCTTTCCAACTGTAATGGTTCAACTTTTTGCTCACTCCTTTATGACTCACCTTATTAGTTTCACCCCATGCGAAATAAGTTTTACTACAAAGCGCTATAATGCCTTCTCCCTTCCACTCTTCTTTAAATAGCCCAGGGATTCTTTTTTGACTAGGGTTTAATACAAAGAAGTCTTTTAGTGCAATTTTCCATGTTTCCTCATTTTCGGATGGGACGCAGTCATTCAAATTTTTAGAGGAGCAAGCGAAGTAAAGGGAATCGGTATCCATTTGACATAGTTGAAACGTCCCCGGTCGTAGGTTTGGTTTGAGGCAATCGTAATAAAATTCTAGCATCCTTAATTTTGCGTATTGGTAGACAAAGAACCCTACTAACTCAGGAAGTCTGTGGACAACTTTGGATTTTGCAGATTGAACTTCGTAAACCCCGTTTCCTAAATCATCTAACCTTCTGAATCTCCACCCGTTTACCTCTCTACTTGCACTTGATCTTTGACAATATTTAACATCCATATGTTTTTCCACGTTCGTTACAGATTCTACCGTAAATACCCGAATTTCCCCAAAGTTTAAACATTTTCCCCCTTGGACTGCCAAGTCTGATCGGAATCGGCTGCAAGATCGGTGGTAGGTAACCTCATCTCCCAACTCCTCTGAAACAAGGTTTAGGTTTGAATTCTATTGCTTGGTAAATCTTGTAATTTGGGCCGTGTTTAATTTTTCATCAGAGGAGTAATGGGAGAATTTTCTTTCCAAAGTAGCTTCCAATTGAACCCCTTCTGAGCTGTATCGAGTAAGTCGTTTTCTCCACAAAACTTCCTCATACTTAGTCTGATATCCCACTCCTAGTAATTTCTACATTTTTGAAAATAGGCGTCATCTCTACACACAGTAGTCCTTTTTGTCCTCGGGCACCTCTATCTACCTCAACTAGCCCAAATAACCTGTTAGCTTGAACTTGAGGGACCATCTCAGCAAACGTAAGGACTGACTTTTTCTTAGGAAGATTGAAATGTTCACCAACTGTTGCATGTCCTTAGTTTCTCTTAAGTCTTTATCCGAATTGCCTCCCACTTTTCAATCAAATCAAAACCCCATCCTTAATTATTTTGGGAGACCTACCTTCCTTTCCCTTCTTTTAATTCTATCTCCCAGGTCTTGATTCTATCAGGTGGCACCCATGACCG